>WSXT02234318.1:0-31104 GCA_011762715.2 Neuroterus valhalla | reverse complement strand
ATAGGGACGCGTGGCGGTCTCGGGTAGATGAGGCAATGAACTTTCGAGTTCCAAATGCTGATAAATAATAATAATCTACTGCTGCTCGAGATACTGATTACGCATGTGACCATAAAGATACCCGCATATTACTTCGTGAAAATTCTTTTTTCTAAGTGTTTACGTTATTGAAAATAGAATTTGCAGATGTTTTTATATATTAACACTAGGGTGTTTCCATATTTATTTTCCGAATTTCCAAGCTCTCACCCCTCAAACTTGCTTGTATCCATGGAAGGAATGGATAAATATAAACTGAGAATAAAGCATTTTTAAATGTTGTTGTAATAGATGACTACACATTTTATTACACATATCAATTATAGTTTAATACATCATTTAAGTTTGTAATTTCCACACGTGCTGATTGGAACACATGAGTTGTCAGATGCTGATACTCTTGCGTATCCTTCGTTGCATATACAGCCAGGACGACATTTCTGTTGAGATAGAAAATCTTATGGAAATATGAATTAGGCAGAGTAATTTCATTCAGAATGACACATCATTATATCTCTATGGATAGAAGGTTGATACAATGTACGTATTTTACAGTCATTATAGAATTTCAATAAACTTTGTTAGACTTACTGGCGTATAAGAGCATGCGTTCCAACCACTATTGATGGCATCGCATCTTTTTTGACATACAGTTGCGCATTCACTAGGACTTCCATTTGTACACTGAATATCGACAGTAGCTACAATAGAAAGGTTGATGTCTTGAAAGTTAAATATACATCCATTACAAGAAACTTTCTTATTATATTTTTTGAAAGAAGTAACTTGAAATTCAATAATTCCAATTTTCAGGGAGCAGTATCGATCTCGAAATTCTGATTTAATTCAGAAATCACGATGATTGATATAGTTCAAGAAGAATACGCACCCACTGATTCCAATGTAGCAATTAGTACCAGAAAAGCAATAAAAGACATTTTGAAGAAGCTCCTTGAAGTTTTAGTTTCAACTGATAACTGCGATTCGAGTAACAGTTTATATAACGTTTCGCTGACAAGGAAATTTTTTATGTGAATCACGCATACACAAGCACACGAATAATAAAGATATTACTCAGACATCAAAAATAGTTGAGAATGTATCTTGATACGCGTACAGTTATGGAGCCACATATCGCATACTTAATTTTTTCGAGAAGATGCACGCAGTCCTACGCAGTAAATTTCAAAACAAATAAATCCGAGGTCTGGGATACATTAAAAATATTTTCAATGCAAGTTCTTACATTCTTTTATTTTTTAAATCACGTATACTTATGTATTTTAATACGCACATAGCAAGTATGGCCGAAAAAATTCTGCAAATCTATTTGTATAGAAAATACGCCTTGCATGTTTCTTCGAATTTTATTGATTTTAATGAGGTTTATGGATGTTTTTATGGTCCTATTCTCACAGAAGACAGGAATAAGTATAAATACAACTCTTCCCCTTTTCCACTATCCCTAATCCTAATTTAAAGATGCAAAATGCTCCTGTTGATGGTGACAGTGAAAAAGTAAATGAAACCTTCTGGGACTCGTTGAATATTCTAATAGAAACATGTGATTTAGGCGAAAGAATAATATTACTCGGAGACATGAACGGTTGAGCTGGTGCGCAACGCGATGGTACTGACAGAGTACTTGGTCATTCCGGAGACCCAAAAATAAATGGCAATGGGGATAAGTTGATCAGTTTGTGCTTGGAAAAGGGTTTGTTTATTAGGAACACCTAGTTCAGGCAAAAAATGGTACACATGTATACTTGTTGCAGAGGTGAAAGCCATAGTATGATCGACTCTGTTGTAGCGGATAAAAGACTGGGAGGGCTTGTAAAAGATACAAGGGCTATGAGAGGTTCTGAATGCGGATAAGATCATTAGCTTATAGTTTCAAAAATAAACCTCAGCCAGGGATAGAGGAGAAGAAAAATGATTAAAAAATCGAAACTTACGCGTGTCAGAATAGAGAATTTGCAAAAACCAGAAGTACAAATAGTATATCGTGGAAAGCTGGATAAATATTTAGGGCATCACAAAGATGATTGGAAGACAGAATCAGGCAACAAAAATGTAGAGGCTGCATGGATAATACTGCGGAACGGAATCTGCGAGAGTGCTTCGGAAATTTGTGGTACTGCGCCTGTAGGAAAAAAGTCCGGCGATGCGCGGTGAATGATGAAATACGCGTTGCAGTCAACGAGAAAAAAGAAGCATACTCGAGAATGTTGAATACCAGAGGTCTTAGCGATAGGGAAAGGGCTAAGGTCATAAATGATTATAGGGATAAAAAAAGGGAAGAAAATATACTAGTAAAAGGAAGCAAGTATAAAATAAGCACTGAGGAAGTCGGTATTGAGAATGCTGAAGGTGAAATAGTATGGGATTCGGATAAGGTAAAATACTGTATGCGGGATTTTTTCAAAAAGCTGTATGAAGGTGAAGCCGCAGAGCATAACAATAGTGACACAGACACGGATACGTTAGACAATTTCGATCTGCAGTGCATGCCAAAAGTTTGAATACATCTCGGAAAAAAACAGTTTTTCCGCAATACCATCTGACACTCGATTGATCGGATCTATTTTCATTTTCAAACAAGGCAACGACCCAAAACAGACTTCTCGTTAATGTAGTGCTTATTTAGAGCATAAACAACGTGGCGTTGTGTTCAAAATATTGAAGTAGCTGTATCAGTCTCCAGTCTTGAACCCTATCTAGCTACTGTGGGATGAACTTGACCAAAGAGTGCGAGATTTGAAACGATGAAGCTTTTTTCTAATGTTTGTGAATCTATAATGTACCACGCGTCTTTTTAAAAATCCCAGAGACCTTTTAATCTTGTTCGTTATAAGTCTCGCACTCATCGGTAAAGTTCATCCCACAGTAGCTCAATTGGGTTCAAATTCTGGAGACCAAGGCGGCTACTCTAATACTTTGAGCACATCGCCACTTTGGTTAGGTTGTAAATAACCAGTACAATAACGAAAAGAATGTTTTGGGCCGTTGCCTTGTTGAAACATGAATCAGATCCGATCAATCGAGTGCCAGATGGTATCGCAAAAAAAAAATTGTATTTTTCTGAGGTGTATTCAAACTTTGGGCCTGTACTGTAGTTGGCGGAAGCAGAATCGGCATCAACGACATTATTCTCGTAATTAAAAAACTAAAGAATGGTAAGGCTGTCAGTGTGGATGGTATTACCTCCGGAATGCTTAAGTTCGGTGGCGGATATTTGTTTGTGTGACTGTGTGAATTTATAAATATGAGTGCTGTGAATAGCGAAGTTCCGAGAGATTGGAGAAAGGCGATCATTGTCCCAGTCTACAAGGGAAAGGGTGATCCAGGTGACTGTAATAATTATCGAGCGATTAGTCTTCTAAGTACTGTGGAAAAATATTTCCCAGAATACTTATTAATATAGTCATGGAAATAACAAAGTAAAGAATCTGGGAAGTTTTATGTGGATTTATCCCAGGAAGATCATGTGCGGATCAGATCAATAGCTTGAGACAGGTAACAGAAAAAAGCCTAAGAGTAAACAATAGTATATTGTACAACGAGTGGGGAAAATGGTCGATTATGAACGAGTATTCATTTGACGCGCGAACGAAGCAAGCGCGGCAAGAATGTGAGTTCATAATCGACCATTCACTACGAGTCGTACATACTATTTTGTTCATCGACTACGTGGAATGAGACTTTTTTGGTCTAAAAATAGTTATCAAAATGAGCGATTCTTGAATCGTTGACGAGAAGCGTTGAATAATGACAGGTTTTACCCATGAGTGGGTAAAAGTGAGTGGAAGCGTTGAATAATAGAGACTTTATTATTAACCGGTTCTCCTCAATTTTACCCACTCATGCGTAAAACCTCTCATCATTCAATGCTTCTCGTCAACGATTGAAAAATCTCTTATTTTGATCACTGCTTTTGGACCAAAAATGTCAAGTTTTTCACGTAGGTGTTGAACAAATAAGTTTTCTTCTGCGTTTTCTCCTTTGCGCTTCTTTCTGCAAACTTTCTGGTTGCCACTTTGTTAATCATTTGGAAGTCAGAGTTACGTTCATGTTGCGCAGTTTCTATGTCGAAGTGGTCCATGTTTCGCTTACACAGATAATATCGTCTGTATTAGTGTAATCGTCAATGTCTTCTAGGTTTTTAAATTCCCTTTCATTCCAAAATAAAATATAATGTTCTTATACTGTTGGCAGATCTTTTATGCATTAGGTCTCAAGTTAAAATTTTCTTCCTTCGGTTCTCTTTGTTAAAAAGGTTTGGTAGTACACTGCTCCTGCGATGATTTCCCGGTACGCGGCCTGGCTTTAACGGCCTTAGAAAAAACTTCAAGGGAGCTGGAATGTAAACAGTGAGGGCCGTAAAAACTATTTTTATGTGATTTTCGTTCGCTCGCCTATTGGCGAATCCCTCGCTTGAGTGCTTAGTGCGCTCTTAGTATACTTCACTGGTGGAAGTCAGCCGACACTGTGGGCGGAGCGGCAGTCTCTCTCCAAGCACCTTAGGCCGTCTCTCCAATGAATAAAATCAGCAAAAGATCAATCCTGGGAGACCAAATAATGCAGGAGTTCGTGTGGATTTTTAATCTTGTTGCAGTACTGTGAGCGAAGATATGGGATCTACGTAAGTCGTTCTAATTGCAGAAGCGTATCCAATTAGATTGTCACTTTGACACACCAGTAACTATATGATTCTACATTTCCTTGAAACTACATTTTTGTATCAAACCAATAACGGGAAACATACAGGTTTGTTTTTATATACAAAAAACTTGTTCCTTATAACTTCAAATATTTGTTCCAAAAACCCAACAGCCAGAGTAATTGTTTATCTTTATGCTTTTATTCAAGAACCAACATCAAGAAAATATTCAAAAAGTGCAATAAATTTGTCGTTAATTTTGGTATGAGATTAGGTTTTATGCAATTATTAACCCTGGATGTCCGGGTCAAGCTCAGCTCCACAAACTTCTTGATTAAACCCGCATCTGACCAACACAAATAATAGGCCATTCATATGAGCCTTCCGGCGTGTAACAGTACTCTGATTTGGTTCTTCATGCTGGAAGTTTCGGGGTAAAAGGTTAATTTCTGTCGCAATGACTGTGTTGGGGTTCCCTTTCGCCTTGAATGATTTGCCGGCGTAAGCGAAAAACCATGTTGTTCCATCAGGTTCTTGAATATTTGGATGAGAAGCAGCTGGAAAATAGAATAAATATTTGTTGATTTAGAGAGAATAGGAAGCAATTTCCAAATGAGCACTTAACAATTTTTAAATGAAACACTTCAAATTGTGCGATTTCAATTTTAATTTCTGTAAAATTTTACAATTTGACAGGTATCTTTCACGGATTGCTCTTTTCAAATTTGTAATTATTTTAATGGTTCGATCTCTATTGCATGTTTGTCTGGCATGGGAGGATTGAATCAAAATGAAAAAAGAAATGATGGATGATAAAAAACTAAAATTTCCATGGAGCACGTCTCTCAATTCTCTCGCTTCGCACTCGATGATGAATTCTTCTAGCATTTCGAACTCGGTGATTATTCTTCCCCAAATTCGTAGATATTGTCCCTTTCAACGTATGTTAAAAACCCAAAATTTAATCATTACTAAGAGACCTGACCACGCGTTGATGTGTCTTAGTTATAAGAATGAAGAAAATACATAAAATTTAATTATTATAAACAATTGTAGTAAAACGAAAAACCTATAAACGTTCACATACCCGTATGTGAATGTTGAAAACACATGTGGCGTGGAAAAGATTGTAGCATCAAATAATCAGTAAGGATGCCAGCAAAGGTTGCTCATACGACCTAGATAATGTGAAATTTTAATAAACTAACTTACACCTTTGTTCTGCAATAAACATTCGATTTGCAATAAAAAATATTGAGGTCATTAATCAGGATGAAAACTATCCTATGCCTTATTCTAGACCAAATTACGCACAGCATAAAAAATTATGTCAAGATTGTTTAAGTAGTTTGGAGAGTGGTCAGTTGGTCGTGGGGGCTAAGGCATGAGCTTTGGACCCACGCTACTTACTGTCTGGTTGTGGGTTTGATTCCCGCCTCGCACTCTGGAAGAGCTTCGACGGGCCACGGAGAGTCGTGAGCCGGTACGTCTAGAGTTCTTTAAGTTCTCCAAGTATTAAGTAGCTGTTGCTCTTGGTGGTTCGGAACCCACCGTAAACTGAAGGGCCCCCTCACCCCTGAGTTAGTGAAGAGGTGTGCAAAGGAATAGAGAGAAGGTTATGCCGAGACTCTCAGAACCCGTAACAGGGAGACATTATAAACCAATATTCCAGGTTAAGTAGTTTGGAGTACTGTGACTTATATACATTAGCCTCACAACCACCGCATGGTCCGCCTAGGAGCAACCGTCATTCAGGAAAATGGCACAAGCTCCCAGTTGAACCACGGTATAACACATCTATTGCCACGTCTCACTACCGTGAGATGAGTGACCACATGCACGACGAAATGGCAAGGAAGGGCTAGTGAAACTCTCGTGTGTCTCAAGGACACGGAGCGACCTAAGTATGACTGCTCTTTGCATCCATTCACCAAGTGCTACGGCATTTTTCTGACACTCGGCTATGACTTCAAGGTTACTAATCAGTAAAGGCGTCGCACCTCAAAGAGAACCAAAGATGAGAACAATCACACAGGCCAACATATTTTCACACTCACAGACCAGACCTGGTGTACCTCAAGAAATTTGATGTGCTTAATTCGAATGTGGCTCAGAATCGCTCCATCATCCTAGGTTTTTGTGATATGCTAACCTGAAAGTGCAGAAAACTCGGTTTTTGCTTCGTTTGAGCTTCGCTCACGTCGAGAATTTTTATTCTATTACTGTTCTTAATCCCGCCTGAGCCTCCCGCAATATGCCTTCCCCCTTAACATCATTCCGTAGCCTCTCCGCTTCTACCATTAAATACACTTTGTACGCTGTGTTCATCAACGTGATACCTCTCTAATTTTCTTACCTACCCCTATTCCCCTTCTTATACAGTGGCACTATCAGACCCTCCCTCTACTCTCCTGGAAATCCTATGCCCCTCCATACCTCCTCAATTACCTCTTGTAAGCAGTCTCTAACGGCTGGTGTGCCAAAAATTCACCATTCCTCACTTCCGATCTTCTCACAGATTCTTTTCCGGCGCTTTCTATACCTATTTATTATCTTCCACATGTTCTCCTCGGCCTTAACACTTCTCAACACCTCTTACAGCTCCTTCTCTCTCCCTTGCTTTTTCCTTCAAAAAATCAACCTAAACCCCTTCCTCATCTCCACGTACTCCTCTCTCATCATGGTTCAATCATTCCACTTCTCGTACTTCCTTTTTACTCTTCTGTCCATATATTTGCACTACCTATCCGACCATGGTTTCACGATTCCCTTCATGTTCTTTCCAAATCTTTCATTTTGCACACACCCTATCGCCTTCACTTTTGGATCCCCTCATATCTCTTCCAACGACTCTCCTTTGAAAGTCACTTCTTCTAGCTGCGCCTGTTACTTTTCTGTAACCTCCACCGCCTATATCTCCCTCTCTCGCATTTGAACTCCTTCTCCCTGCCTTTCATAGCCCTTGACTCTCACCCACAAGATTAGAGGCTGATTGTCAGATTCTATCCTCTTTTCTACTGCGAATCTCATCGTCTCCTCCCACCCAAGCATATTCATGACCACATTGTCTATCATCAAGGTGGGAGCATCCTCCTACCTTACTCACGTATGTGTACTCTCCCTCTTCGTGCCCTGTTATCGTACCATTTACGACCGCCCACCCTTTATGCACCATTCAGTCTTATAAAGTAGAGACCCTTCCTTCCCCATTTTTGCATTTAAATTCCCCCTCCTTAATACCAACCCTTCCCTCCCCTCTCTCGCCTATAATATTCTCCACCCTTTCTTTGATCCTATTCACCCCATCCCTATTGCACACGGTCACAAACTTACACGTCATCCCTCTTATTTTTAGGGACCTTGCAGGTTATTCCGATCTCAGGTATACCTTCCTGGGGTTAAAAGCTTGCAGGTTTTTGCGTTATCAGGTTAACCCCATGGTGTTTAAGGCTTGTAGGTCAATGCGATTTCGGGTTGAACTTCCTGTGGCTAAGGGTTTACAGGTTATTGCGATCTTGGGATAACCTTCCTGGCGCTTGCAGGTTATTGCATGTTTAGTCTGATTATCGCAATGATACAAATATATGGCCACATATGGTTTTGCATAAGTATTTGAGGTTATTTTCTCCCAAAGCTTTTGTTAGGATTTTTTAGATTCAGCACGCATTATGTGTGAGTTTGATCCATTTTGTATATTATGTTATGCGGTGTTTGATAGCTTGCTGTTCATAAGTCAACGCTTTCTACATTCGCCATTTTGAATTTTTGAATGCTACACGTGTAAAGTGCCATCTGGACGCATGACATGGCGAAATAGCCTTTAGGCGTAGGAAATGAGGTAGGAATTCATTGATGAACCACACAGATATTTTTTCTCATGTGGTCTATAGGTGTGTGGATTTCGTCGAATTTTGTCGACTTGTGATAATTTTAACTGTTTCTCTGTATCTCTTCTTTTTCCGGTTCCCTTTCTTTTTGTGTTGTAGTAAGCCAGGGCCGAGAATTCGATAATGAACATAGTTGGGTCACGTTTGTCAAGGAGCACGATGTTAGGTCACGGCCAACGCCATAAAAGCGACGAAGATGAAGGTAAAGCACTCTTAAGGCCGCATTCTGTCTGTACATATACCTCGTTCTTGCGTGAATGGGAATATTTGACAGAAAAGGTGCTCAGGGAGTTTCGACACGCCCTGCACCTATCACTGGAAACCCCTTAAAGTAATATGCTGCTAGGGTATGCTAAGGTGAGTCCACATGCTTTGAGGAAAGGATACGGTAACTCATGTGACAAGGATTGATCTTTTACAGTTTTGTAAAAGTTTCCGTGCATTGCCCTGTCTATATGTTATCTTAGAAAGTTTTTGGCCTCCACTTTCCTTAGCTGTGCTCCTAGGGGCGAGGCATCATGACAGGGTGAGGCATCATGACAGGGTGAGGTATCTTGACAGGGCTATGCACTGTCCTCACTTCTTATATTGTGGTTCAGGCCAAGGGTTTCAGCCACCTGCTCCGTGGCTTTGTAAAGGAACGCTCCTCCTCCACTCATTTCACGATTCCAGACCATTGCGAGGAGAGGACCTCTACCGTTCGTGATGATATGAACAGGATAATTCGGTTTTATAGGCATTAAAGTTTGGGAAGTCCACGTCTGTCTCCATGTCGTGAGATTTATAAGCGTGGAACGGACTAGTTGGTTTGTGAGCTTTCCTCCATATGCATCACCTTGCGCGCAGTGATATTAAGGGCCTTGAGCTCGTTCTTCGCCCATGGACTCACCCCAAACGAATAGAGTAAAACTGGGACAGCAAGCATGTTAGTCGCAGATATCTTCTTCAACGATGACAGGTTGGCGATTGAATTCGTCGAAGCAGATGTTTGTATCTGCTGTGGAGAACCTCCCTTACTGATGCTGTATCCTGTATGCAGTTCTTAGGCACGCTCAGGTATTTTCAGGTCTCTCGATACCAATTTCTCATGTGTACTGCTCGATGATACTTAGAGCATCCTTGAGATGTTTTTCTCCAGAAGCATAGATCTTTCAGTCATTTATATAAAATCTATGAGTGACAACATGCTCAAAAACATTAGTTTTGTCACAGAGGTAATCTCTATGCATCGTACTGTATGTGAATTTACCTTCAAGCTTCTCAACAGACGGAAGGAAAGCCCATGAGAAGTTGAATCAAGAGCCTTCTGGTAATCAATCAGTAGTTTTTACCGAATGACTGCTGCGCCTGTTTTCGATCCTAGTTGTTCTTGAATCTCTCTCCATACAGATCCAATCATCCGCACAGTGATATCTCTCAGAATAGATGTGAAGATCTTATACAACGTGTTCAGACAAGTTGTTGGCTTGTATTTCTTTGGGTTGAACAAGTCGCCTTTCTTTGGTAGGAGTATAGTTCGTCCTAACAACAGCCACAGTAGAATATAGATCTCTGAGTTCAAATATGGGGTAAAGATGCGGGCCAGATATTGGTGTGTAGAAGTGAACTTCTTCTACCAAAAGCTCCTGATGTAATCTGGACAAGCAGCGGAGAAGTTCTTCGTGCCCCTTCATGGACTCTTTTTTGGATAATGAGATAACACAATCGATAATCCTAATTATAATATAGCCTCGGACGACATGGCTGCCACATTCATTAGCGGACCGCGTGCTCCCGGAAAAATTTCAGGTGCTAAATGGAGACTGAGTTTGTCGGATTACCGGGGTGTAACTGATCAAAAAGAAAAGGAGTTGCGAGATACTATGCGCGTGAGGAAGCTAGATATTTTATGCGTACCGGAAAACAAAGAAAAAGGGATGTGAGATTAATAAGGTGGAAAATGGTCTTGAACTCTGGCCAGGAGTAGGAGAGGAATCACACGGAAGCCAAGGAATCGGTCTAATTATGAATGAGAGAGCAGAACAGTATGTCGAAATGTATGAGTGTGTATCTCCTGAATTATTATTATGGGTTAGATTGAAAGTTGGAATCAGACTTGAAGACAGAATACTTGGTCATTTTGAAGACTCAAAAACGAATGGTGATGGAGAAAAAATGATCATTTCGTGTTTAGAAGAGGGTTTGTTTAAAACAAACTCCTGGTTAAGGCACAAAATAGCCATAGTATGATCAAATTTGTTGTAGCGGTCGAAAGACTGAGAGAGCTTGTAAAAGATACAAGAGCTATGAGAAATGATTCTGAGTGCGGATCGGATCACTACCTTATATTTTCATAAATTAACCTAGGTCAAGGATGGAGGAGAAGAAAAATTATTGAAAAATTGGAACAGACGTGAGTCAGAAAAGAGAATTTGCAAAAACCAGAAGTACAAATAGTATATCGCGAAGAACTGGACAAATATTTAGGGCCTCACAAAGAAGATTGAAAGACAGAATCAGCCAAAAAAATGTAGGGGAGACATGGGAAATACTTCGGCATAGAAGTTTGCCCCGTAAGTGTAGGACGGCGACAGTGGGAAGAAAGTCCAGTGATGCGCGTTGGAATGATGGCATGCGCGTGTCAGTCAACCAGAAAAAAGAAGCGTACTCTAGAAGGTTGAATGTTAGAGGTTTTAGCGATGAGGAAAGGACTAGAGTAGTTAATGACTATAGGGATAAGAAAAGGGGAGCAAATATACTAGTAAAAGAAAGCGAGGATAGAATCAAAATGGAAGAAGATACGAAAGTGCAAAATCATTTTGAAGGAAATAAGAAACTGTTCTGGTAATAGCTTAACCCTTAAATGCCACATGGGGTCAAAAGTACTCCAGCTCATTTTCCGCAACCTGTACTTCCGAGGCCCGATCTGAAATCAGAATGATGGCTCCATCTTTCTGTAGTTAAGATGCCGAACTATCGTTCCATGAAGTGCGGGACGGTCAGTTTCTCATAGAGTAGCGTAGCAAGCGGACGGAATGCAGATTGGGGTCAAAAGTACTCCGCTGTGTATGCGTGGAAATTTTCGAAAATTTCTGTCATTTTTCTTTAAAATAATTATACTTTTTGAATAATGGCTGGTTGGCATTAATTTTATTTCAAACTTCACTATTTCATACACGCAACTCTGAAAGAATAATGGAAAATTTTAAAATCTAGGAAAGTTATGCACGACAGGGGAAAAATACAAAATTGCTAAATTTCTTCTTCCATGATATCTTTCAATATATAAAAATGAATTTTATGGTATAGTGACCTAATGGCATGATAAAAAATATGTTAAACTGCATGTGAAAAAATGATAAGGTCGAAATATTCAAAACTTTCAGACTTATTGCTAGTTTTCTAGGCTGGGGTACAAAAGACCCCATGTGGAAAGTATGCGACTTTCAAGACGTGTGGCATTTAAGGGTTCAGAAGACTAGGAAAAGAAACGCTAGCACTGATGTATACAGAATTAGGAATGCTGACGGTGGAATGGTATGGGATTCGGTTAAAGTGAAAGACTGCATGCGGCATTTTTCAAAGATGCTGTATGAAGGTGAAGCCACGGAGCATAACAACAGTGACACAGACACGAATACGTTAGACAATTTCGATGTAGGTGGCGGAAGCAGAATCGGTATCAACGACATTATTTCCCTGAGTATACAACTAAAGAATGGTGAGGCTGCCTGTGTGCATAGAGTATCCTCTGAATTGCTTAGGTTCGGAAGCGGATATTTGTTTGTGCGACTGTAATAATTATAGAGCGATCTGGAAAAAGCTTTCGGCAAAGGCGAATTATTGAAATATTATTGAAAAGGAAAGGCGATTATTGTCCCAATCTACAAGGAAAAGGGTGGTCCAGGCGACTGTAATAATTATAGAGCGATCTCGAAAAAGCTTTCGACAAAGTAAATAGAGCTGAGCTTTTGGAGGTCCTAAAAGAATATAGAGTGGCTGGGTGGCTTTTGAAGGCAACACAGGCAGTATATAGTGGTTGCAAAACATATGTAAGAGTAAATGTACAACTGAGCGATTGGTTTGATATTAGGCAGGACGTTAGTAAAAAATGCGTTATGTCCACTTAGATGTTTTATATAAATATAGAAAGAAGTCCGAGAATGGCTCTCTGCAACGAGGAACTTGTTGATCTTGGGACAGGGAAAGTTTGTGGCCTTGCATTCGCAGATGACAAGATCTATTCGGCAGAATCAGGCGATGATCTGCAGAGGTTGTAAGTCAGACTGGATACTAGTACATTTTTAGAGAATTGTCAAAAACATCTTCGACGAACATTTTTTTCTACATGACAGAACATAACATAAAACTGATAACTATGATATAATAGGCTCCTCATATCCTAAAAGCGTGAATAGTTTATATTATATTTATAAGCAGGGAAATATACAGGCCTGACGAGAGGGGAGGGGAAAGGGGGGATTTCCCCCCGGACCCGCAGTTTCAATCCTTCACAAAATTCTAATTTTACAATTGTTGAGGGGGGCCCGGTGGAGGGAGCCGTGCATGGTTACCCCCGGGCCCGGATATTGTCTCTACGGCCCTGGAAATATATATAATCTCGATTTAGAATTCGCATATTAAGGACAGTTTGCGAAAAAAGTACCATAGCCTGAAAAATACTTTACTGCTAAAAGAGAGAGAGAGATAGACGGAGGTGGTGGAGGGGTGAGTCAGGGAGGAGGGGTCAGTCAGAGAGGAGAGAGAGGGAGAGGCAGAGAGGCATCTAGGCTAGCATGGAATCAAAAAGTTAGGACCGTTTGAACCATTTTCAGTGAAAATAACTTATCTCTACTGGGAATAATCTCTTTGTGCCTCTCGGACCCTTTTATCCGCGACAATAAACATAAGAACGACATACACTTATGGGCGTCATAACGAAGTCTGAGTGCATTCTTTGGAATGAGTTTGATTGATTCGAGGGAAATCATCGAACGTTTTAGTAATTTTGGATGAACCTTGGATTTTCAGACTTACGCAGATAAATGAGCATTGCGAATTCTTAACGAGTTAGTTTAGATTCGATCGTACGCGAATTTCGGAATGATTTCGAATATTTAGGTTTTTATTTTTAACAGAGGCCTTTACCCAGACAGTCCTAAATTCCGCCATTACTTTCTACGTATACTGAAAATCATATTCCATATCCATTTACCTCTTGGGTTCGGTGGTCGAACTCCTAATAATGCTCCATTTTCAGCTACATATTCCACCATCCTAAGGCCTTCCACTTTAAACATACGGGTAACAAACCTTCTCGTTTTATAATGGTTAGGAGGAGGAGCATAATTGCCTGGATAGTCAGCCCTTACTACAACTGTTCTTCTTCTGCGAGTACTCAACCACACGCTAATCGTCTTTCCCCTATATTCGACAGTCCTGTGTTCTAGCCCTTCAAAACTTATTGGGGATTGCCTAAAATTTGTCCAATATGAAGAACTTTGACTGCTGGGCCCTGATGCATACACTTCTGTAAGCAGAAAACAGGGAATTGTAATTTCAAAATATCAAATATTGATGAAAATGGAACACTAAACAATCCTGAAATGCAGTTTAGGAAATGGGACAATTTTATTTAGGAATTTTTTCGAAGCCCAAGAAAAAAATAGATAAGATAGCATAGGATACGGAAATATATAATATAATAAAATATAACAGGTGAATTAGAAATCAAGTACCTATGGCCTGCAGGGGGGAAACTTTTCTGTCGCAAAGAGTTTGGTTCCCACAGGCTTCATTTTACTTTGCCTCGACAGGTTGATGAGTTAAACAGCAATTCGACTTTATGCAAATAGGGTACGTTTTGACTTTTTTATGCCTGGGTCTTTTTTCTAGACGTTACCTGGTAAACTCTCTTATTTTTCTCATGATATTTCAATAATACTTTCGATGCTTGAAGTATCAT
Source organism: Neuroterus valhalla (assembly GCA_011762715.2). NCBI lineage: Eukaryota > Metazoa > Arthropoda > Insecta > Hymenoptera > Cynipidae > Neuroterus > Neuroterus valhalla. The sequence continues at coordinate 16,574 of WSXT02234318.1, read as the reverse complement.
TGTCATATCTAGATTCCGCTACTCCCGCTACTCCCGCTACTCACTGGAATGTTTGTTTGTTGATCTTGACTTTCACTTTCATCACGAATCTCGGACGGTGCGGTTTATTATTTATTTACACATGTTTGCTCTATTGAACTGGTTTGTTTGTACGTCAATGAAACTGTATTGCAGGGCTCTTATTTATAATTTGCCCAACATGCCGTACTGTCTTCTGCTTGTAAATCCTAATGGCCACTCTTAATATATGTCATGTCAATGCTTGATCGCTGCTTGCTCACTTTGACGAGCTTGACAATTATTTTTCTCAGAGATCCTATCAAATTATAGCTGTATCAGAAACTTGGCTGAAACCTCAATTTGATACGGCTTTTATTAGCCTGAATAATTATTCTCTTTTCAAAAATGATAGGAAGGCGCGCAGAAGTGGCGGTGTGTATGCGTATGTTTATAATGATTTAAGGGCAGGATTCTACACTCTAGTACGTCAAACTTTGTGCCAGTCGCAGAATTTTTATTCCTAGATATCTTTGTCTCTCGTGAACGTATACTTTTCGGGGTTGTACACCCATACAATTTAGAATACTGTATAACTTCTATCCCGAAATGAAAAAAATTCAGGAACCTTGGTGAAGTTATTGAGGATAGATTGTCTGCCTTTCTCTCCGAAGCTGATAGGAGAAATGTATTTTCGGAATGTTTGTATTTTCGGATGTTGTAGCTCCGATACATGATTTCCAGGCGAGAAAAAAAAACGTGTCCATGGATATCAGATGAGATTAATAGCCTCAGGAGGGAGAGAGATAGGAAGCATTCTCAAGCTCAAAGGAGTAACGCCCAGGCACGATGGAAGGAATTTTGTACTTTACGGAGTTTGGTTCAAACCAAGATAAGGAACTCTGAAAATAAACATAACTATAATGCAGTGGTTAACAGGAATAAGGGTGGATATATTTGGAAGATCTTTGGCAGCTTGAAATCATTGCCCCGTAAGGTCGAACCTTTAATCAAAACTACACGGTTAATGACTTTATGAAACGTGGAGGTGGTCAGTTGGTCGTGAGGGCTAAGGCATGAGCTCTGGACCCACGCTACTATCTAGTTGTGGGTTCGGTTCCCGCCTCGCACTCTGGAAGAGCTTCGGCGGGCCACGGAGAGTAGTGAGCCCGGTACCTCTAGAGTTCTTCAAGTTCTCCCAGTATTAAGTAGCTGTTGCTCTTGGTGGTTTGGAACCCACCGTAAACTGTAGGTCCCCCTCACCCCTGTGTTAGTGGTGAGATGTGCAAAGGAATAGAGAGAAGGTTATGCAGAGACTCTCAAAACCCGTAACAGGGAGAGAGTATAAACCAATATTCCAATACTTTATGAAACGTTTCTCGATTGATCCATTACCAATTGATACTACTCTCCTAATCAGTGACGTATCTTCCTACGATGATGCTTATTTTTATTTCTCTCATATTGGGTCGGATTCTTTGCTTCCACTTTTTTTTCTTGGATGATTCAATGTGTTCCCTGAGGGTTTACATTCTCCTCGCACCTCTCCAATATTCGCTTATACGCCCTACCACTACCTCAGTAGTAAGCAAGGGGGATCTAAAGCCTGAGGTGGGTTTCGAACCAACGAGAACACCAGCTCCAAGTTCTTAGAGTTATCTTTTCCTTTAGAGGTACCGTCACCGCGACTTTCCGGGGATGAACACTGGCTGTCTGTACCGTCCTGCTGACAGGTAGTCGAGGGCGCAGTTATATCAACTGTTCAGCGTGGGTGAAGTGCGGATGAGATTCCCGCCTTCAAAAATCCCGCGACTTTTGTTGTCAAGATGGCGGTGGCCGTGTAGCTTCACTCAGCGCGGACGGAACTCAGCAAAAACGTGGCAAAAGAATGATCAGCAATTGGTCGACGAAAAAGAGCGCCTGGTCACCTTGGAGTGGACCTAGTCACGGCGCAGGATTATACCGGTAGTGATTCGTAGGAACAAGGACTTTATCTGCGGCGCAGCTGCTTGACGCACGTGTCTCTTTTCCATGTAACTTGATCAAGAGACCAGCCGGTCACTTCTGGTCGGACTTCTGCTTAGTCAACTGACTGTACATATATAGTAGTTCGGTTTTGCAAATTGGGCTCTCTGTCAGTATTGTGAGCACTTTGCCGTTTCGCGGTCTAAGGTAAGACGGCCAGATTCAATGTATTGCATAGTAAATGATGTGTATACGCGTGGGTTCCGCTTCATGACGGACGTTCTGTTAACGTAAAGGGGGGTTTTCTTCCCAATAATAATTATGGCGGTAAGCGGAAAGTTATGGAATCGTAGTTCTGATATTTAGCTTCTGCCAAGAACTTGTTGCGGTCTCAATTTTGTTCTTGAAACATGTTTTCTTTGCTCCACAATATGGATACTTTTAATTTGAAAATCTTTACCTTTTATTCTCGTCCTTGGTGTACTTGAATGTGAAAGTTTACTCTTGCACGTAGTTACAGCTTTGTTTGATTGTGAGAATCCATGCCTCTCTACTAGAGAGACAGCCTAGCTGGAATATTAGGTTTGAAAGAAAAAAAAACAGTTTCCTGGTGGTTCCAGAAGGGAGCCAGGAAATTGACGTTATAAGTCTCGGACATGGACTTCTCTTTAAAACCCATTTTCCCAGTGGTTCCAGCAGTGAACCTGGAAAATGCCGTGATGGTAGTCAGCGGTGTTCCCCAGGGCTCAATACTTTGATCTAAAATGCTACATGTGATTACACACGACTTTTCCGCTGTCCTACGCTATTGTGAATACCATTTTTATGCTGATGATAGTAAAATCTATCTTCCAGGGCCTCTAAGTAGAATGAAGACCTGCTTCAAATGGTCTAGGAAGATATAAACAACGTCTAAAACTGGGTAGTGTCTAATGCAGAGGTGTCCAACGCATGAGAAAGTGTGTAAATAACTATCACTCGTCAATTCCCCCTCCTACCACCTTGGATGCATTCATGCGGTGATCGCGATGTGGAAAGGGGTCCTAGGCGGCCGGGCTGTGTTAACAGTGCGCGCAAGTAGGCGTGGTCAGGCGTCGTCAGACGAAGTCCGTGATGGAACGAGTAGAAAATTTTTGATGAAGCGCTCGGAAGAGGAGAAGAAAGGAGAAGCGCGCCAACCTTACGTTGGACAGCCCTGCTTTAATGGTCTGAAACTAAGCCTACAGAAGACACGCCTTGCTAGTTGGATCGTCGGTTCATAATCCTTTCAATGTTTTGGACTCTCTACCACCCTTGAACGGTGAATGATCTTGCTAATAATTTCTCTGATCCTGTGAATAATCTTGGCTTGGTGTAAAACAGGAATCTCTCTTGGAAAGAGCATGTTGAACTTATTTCACGCAAAACCTCTAGGACCCTCCATCCTCTTAGTAGGAGTGGGGAATCTTTGCCTACAGCTACGCGTATCCATCTTGTTAGGGCGTTCATTCTCCTTCACTTTGATTGTACGTGCTTGGTATATGATGGTATCTGTAACGACCTTAATTGCGAGAAAAAAGGTGCTCTCAATGTCTGCATCCGATTCATTCATACCTTGTCCATATTTGATCGTATTTCCGAGTAGAGGGAAAGAGCTGGATTCATGACAGTTGCCAAGAGAAGACAGTATTTCATGAGCAATCTATTGTATATGATATTAAATAATGGAAAACCTCTATATTTGTTAGAACTGCTCACACGTAATGATATGAACCATCAAAGATGGTATGGACTTCGAGATAGAAATCGAATCCTAGTCACACGCAGTTTTGGTTACTTTGAACTCTCAAGAATAACGCTGAAACCTTCCTTTACCTTAGATGGGATCGGAAAATGATTACAACGACTGTCCCGAAGAAAAAGTTAATAACAAAGATTTCCGAAAACAGAGTGTATTAACTATATTATGCTGCGATAGAGTGACGTATCTCCATTTGCGAATTGATAGAGATATGACACTTTAACGAAGTAGAATATAGTTGATACACTCTCTTTTCGGAAATGTTTGTTACGACCTTTTTCTTTGGGACAGTCGAAAAATTAGATCCGCCGCAAGGTCTCGAGAGCAAGATCTTTAAACGCGTTTTCCTCGAAACAGTGTTTTTTGAACTGGTACCCACGATTCCAGCCGATATACTAGAGCGATTCGCCTAATTTTTCTTTGAAACTGTTTAGGAAAGACTTGGCTATCGTACGACTCTTGATCATTATTGTCTAATGATATTTGACAACATTAGCACACAATTAGTAACAAAAAACAGGCGGAAAAGGAGAAAAAACTATGAAAGTTGCACTATTTGTTTATTTATCAATCTCCACCGGATGTCAACGAAAATTTACAAAGAAAATTTTTTTCCATACTCCACAACATGTAGAATAACATATAAGAAAATCAAAACTTTCAAATAAGAATTTGTGTGAAAAAAAATGATTGAAAAAAGGTCGATTTTACCACACTACCCCCTTAATGCAATAATCTTTTGTAATTGGAGGGATTCGGCTTTGGAATGAACTGCCGAATCGTATTCGTAATACATCCACAATATTTGCATTCGAATGCACGCTTTGTGAATTTTTGAAACCCTTTGTTATGCCCTTATGTGATATAACACTAGGGTCCTAGCACACGTCTTATTTCATAATCTTTCTTGTATTTTCTCTTCGTCGTGAGGTGTGATAATGAGAATATTTTCCTTCCTGTTTGGAACTACCTATATCCTATATTAGGTTTATCTAGAATGCTTTCTTGAAATGACTTATATTTAGATTTAAGTGACTCGTACCTTTTTGTATTAACCAGGTTTCTAAAAGTATTGAATGTACACTTAAGGGTGTTGGACAGTTTCGACTTAGAATTTTTTTTGGATAGGTACGGCACTGACTTCCGTATTCAGTCGATTTTGGGCCTTTTCAAAGCAATAGAGAGATTCTTGAAAACCCGGGATCTTTCAGGATCTATAGATCGCAAAAATTTCAAATGACTTACCCTTGGACTGAAGAAATGAATATTTTCATCCTTAACATGAATATTCCGGAATGCAGAAATGCTCTGGTAGCAGACGATTTCGATGCCGGCGAGACATGTTCAGCGACAGCGAGACCAGTCACGATTCTATTTTTTCCCGTACAACGCAAACATCTCAGATATATTCTTGGTGGTCTGCTATGGTTCCTAATTTCTTTGCAAGCCGATGGTCACCACGAAATTTGCAATTCATATCGCTGAAAAGCACAGTCTACTGAGAGAAACAGACAGGTCCTATGTGTTAGGTCAGTGAGGATGAAGTCGTACGCCAAAAGAGCAGACTACGCGAGTCTGCGCTGCTAACTACAATCATCAGGGCTCTTACTTATCAACGTATCTAGACCCTGCCAAAGTTCGAAATAAAAAGTGAATGATAATTCCCTGAGAAGACATTTAAACAGTCCTAGCAGATACTATCTCCAAACGCACAAAATGTAGGGATAAACAAGTTTATAATTATTTATGAATATGAAAATGTAGATAATATTCAAAAATCTATCAATTCAGGATTGCAAATGTGGTGACTTTAGCAATTTTGAAATCAATCATTCAGTGACAGATAATTCAGGAAAATTATAAACAAATTTACAAACGGGCCAGTTCAAGAATCTTAGGATTGCAAACACGGTAATTTTGAAATTTTGAAATCCATTTATTGGTGACTAAAAGAATTCAGAGTTCACGAAAAAATGTGTTGGAGATCCAGTTAAAAATTGCACAGTATTGCACATGCAATAAACTTGAAAATTCCGAAAATTATTTTTCAGTGTTAAGATAATTTAGGAAAATTATATACAAATTTACAGACGAGCCAGTTTAAGAATCTGAGGATTCCAACAATGGTAATTTTGCAAATTCGAAATTTATTCATTGGCGACTAAAAGGAGTTGGATCCCAGAAAGAAATTGGTTTATACCTGGAATTTGTGCGTTTGGAGATAGTATCTGGCAGAAATTTTTGATTGTCTCATAATTCACGTTTTTATTGCAAACCTTAGGTGGGGTTTGGATACGCCGATAAGTAAGAGCTCAGATAAGTTTCGTTAGCAGCGCTGACTCGCGTGGTCTGCTCTTTTGTCGTACAGCTAAATTCTCACTGACCTCACGCATAGGACCTGTCAGTTTCGCTCAGAGGACTGTGCTTTTCCGCGATGTGAATCGCGAATTTCGTGGTGAACATCGTCTTGCAAGAAATCTAGGAATCATAGAGGACCACCGGGAACATATTCTAGATGTCGTTGCTGTGCGGGAAAGAATAAAAAATTGACTTGTTGCTGAACAAGCCTCGCCAACATCGTCTGCTGCCTGAGTATTTCTGCATTCCAGAATATTCATGTTTGCGATAAATATATTTATTTCCTCAGCCTAAGGGTAAGCCATTTGAAATTTTTTTGATCTGAGGATCCCGAAAGACCCCAGGTTTTTGTAAGATTTCCACAAACGCTTTAGAAAAGACCCAAAAGAAAATATATACGGAAGTCAGTGCTGTACCTATAAAAAAAATTCTAAGTCAAAACTGTCCAACGCCCATAACTTAATGCTCTATGCATATGAATATTGCTATTTGTATAAGATGTGTATTCTCTTGTCAGCTCTTAAAGGTCAGCTTTGTGAGCTTTATTTTCAATTAATCAAATAAAAATTGAATACGCACGTGATGAATAGGACAGAGGGAAATAATTTAGGAACCACCATTAAGAGTTGAAATATTCATGATATGATTGTAAATTAAACATTCTCCAGCAACCAAAATTTGAAATTTCTCGCATCACGAAAATATTATTATTTAGGAAATCTCGACAGGAGCGACACAAGATTCCATTTGTGCAAATAGTAGACTATGACGTAATCAGAATTTGATCTTGTAATACACAATTTTTTTTTGCTCGCTTATTTCCGAAGGAAATAATTAACAAAAACATATTTTTTTCAATGTATCGAAGTTTCAACACAAAATATTATCTGCTTTGGAGATAAGAAGGCAGAAAAAAATACACCACAAGTTTAAATTTTGACTACGTCATAGACTACCATTTGCCCTTGAAAGTTTCAAAGTGAGGGATTCATAACTACATAAATAATTTCAATTCCGTTGCAGTCGAAATAAAGTAACCTACACTTTCTATCGTTTCAAATTGAATAATTAATTTAAAATTCTTATATGAATGAGTTATAAATTCTTATACTGGTTACTTCGAGAATGTAATATATTTAATGTGTAGATATGGCAATATGATAAATGAAGCGCACCTACCATCAAAATTCGAAAAAACAGGTAGCGTAAGGAGCAGAGTGCTGATGGAAATCTCCATTTTTCAAATGGATTTCGTGAAATGCGAACTACGTGGAAGCACTAGGACGATACAATTGAGCCTTGAAGGAATCTTTGAGATTAAAAATATTCGTCAAGAAGACCTTGGACTGTGGACTGACTAAAAGCTTATTTGATATCTCTGGTGAAGAATCTTATCAGCTTGTAGGATCGAAGTTTGTTGATCACTTTCCAAGTGTTGATAACTCATTTGAGTATTGGAAATATCCCAGAGTCATACATAAAATCTTTGATGAAGAAAATATGGGGTTTGAAATCTAAACGTGATAAAAAATTCCAAGCTGCGCCAAAATTTTCATCGAGATTTGAGTCTGAGAATGCCGAATGGTTCAAGTCAAATTTTTATGCCGCTTTTATTGCTCTGGAAGATTGTGCTTCCTCTCCACACTTTGGCCACCCATATCTTAATTTTGCTGAAAAATCTGCTCGTTTAAAACGTCGAGAAGTTTCTAAAATCAGTGCTGAGCTGAAACATGATCCCGTAACGTTAATTATGGCTTGTCGTTACACAGCGGAACGATCTGTAAATAGAGATTTTATTCAATTTGCGATAATATTTCAGAGAATTCTGAAATCCCAAGCAAAATTAGGAAATAATTAAGTGAACCCTCCATTTCACTAAGGAAGAAAACTGTACAAGAAGATTTAGCATTTTTGGTTGAGAACTGACTTTCTGAGGAAGTGTATCAAAATATGCGTTTGGAATCCGAATCATGTAAAGCAGATATTTCGCCATCGGAGCTATTAGATATTTGGCTATTAGAGCTGCTAAATAAGAATGCAGGCCACCGAAGGAAACAGCTTCTTCAAAAGACTTCTGTTTAGCTGAAATTACATTGACCTGAACGCTTCCACGCTGGTTTCGCTGAACTCGAGCGGCTCCCTCTACTCCCAACTAACAGTAGCAACCAATTAGAAGTCAACTCTAGAAACACGCATGCAGCAAATAGTATCATACTATGGAATAACAAAGAATCGCAATCACCAAGATCTTGTTGTCCTCTTGCTATAGAGTATACTAAAGAATCAGCGGATGTTGTTTTAAGGCAAAAACAGAATGTTGAATATCGAATCGACAAACCACAAGTTTTTTGGAGTTTAATTGGATGATGATCATTTTATTTGTATCTATTTTTCTCCATTTCTTACCTTCATGGATGGTAAGGTATTGAATATTGATACTAATACTAAGTTGATGCAAACCTTTCCAATGTGACATGCAACTTCAAAACATGTTTGCATATTTTTTACAGGGCTTACATCAAAGTATGGAAAAGACAAAGTGCTAGACATGAAGGAGAATGTGCACAAAGACAAAAGCAAATACAAAGTACTCTCTGAGGAAAGTTAGGAATAATAGTGGACAAGCCAAAACCAGGAGGCTCTGGTACCACTAACTAGTCTCCTATGCCATCGACACTGCATGAAATTCGTATGCATGGTGCATCAAATGTAATAAGAACAAGTTCTCTTCCAGTGAACATGCTGGATGAGGAAGCTTCTGAGTCAAGAAATGAAAATGATAAAAATGGCAGATTTTCTCACAGTAGATCTTTTAGACGCAAAGGAAACATAGAAGATATGTTCTACAGAGCTATGGATATCTCGAATCCAATCACATGCTTGCTTAATCTTCGAACTCAAAATAAAAAACAATGTATTCAACCTTACTTTGGAGGTAAGAGATTTATTGAAGATTTCACAAGAGGACGAATTGTGTAATTCCAAAGTAGGAAGTCAGAACGAAAACGATGATTTGCTAGGTATCCAGCAAGCATTTGATACTTCAGAAGATACAGAATTTTCGGATGATGATAAAGGAGTTTAGTGTGATAGACTAGGGGAACTCACACAAAAAGCACTCCAAACACTACAGTTCTGATCGTTCAAAATTAAAATTTAGAAAAATAAGTGGAAAAGAATAGTCATAATAAGAATAAATTGAAAACAAATAAAAACGTTACGTAGATTATTTTAAAAATACTTTTCAATATTTTCGCCTTCGGTATTGAATCTGCTAAATATTCTTTTTATTTTTTTAATTCTGACTCCAGATCCGTAATCAGCGTCCAACATATTGAATCCACCATCTTGGTTGTTTGAAATTCCGAAATCTAGCTCGTAATCTGCGTCCCCGAAAACCCGTGGGTTACGTGTTTCAAGCAGATACAGTAATTTTTTTTAGATTTTCGTCTGCCATATTAAATCCGCAATTTTTAAAAAATTCTAATTCCAGATTTGTAATCAGCGTCCTCGAACACCTAGAGGTACCACGCTTCAAGTAGATACAATAATAATTTGTTAAGATACTCGTCGGCCATTTCTGGTCCGCTAATTCGTTTTTTGAAATGCTAATACTAGATTCGTGAACAGTGTCTTCGGGAACCCGTAGGTAACACGTTTTAAGTAGATGCAATAATTTTTTGAGATACTCGTCCGCCATATTAGATCCGCCATTTTTTTTCAAATGCTGACTCCAGATTCGTAATGAGAGTCCTTGATCACGGGCGATGAACGGGAGAGGCGATAAAAAAGTACCAGGAGCAGCTAGGTGGAGTGAATTTTGAAGGGAAGTCAGTGGACGAGATATAGGGAGATCTGAAAGTCAAGGTGACAGAGTGTGTGCAAAAGAAGAGATTTAGAAAAAAGAAAAAGGGAATGGTGAATCCGTGGAGGGATAGGGAATGTAAAAAGATGAAGAGAAAGGTGAAAAGGAAATACAAGAATTGGAATGATGAACACAGCGTACAAAGTGGACGTAATGGTATTAGCAGAGAGGCTACGGAAGGAAATCGAGGGGAAAGGCATATTGCCGGAGACTTATGCGGGATTAAGAGAAGGTAGGGGCACCATAGACAATATTTATATTTTGCAGCAAGAAGTGGACAGAGAAATAGTAAAGAAGGGGTCAAAAGTGTACGCTTTTATTGTAGATCTAAAAGGTACTTTCCCATCGGCGGATCGCGGAAGGTTATGGGAGACGATGGAGGAGAGGGGAGTAGGGAAAGGTCTGATCGAAAAGGTAAAAGAGGTGTACGAGGAAACGAAAGATGGGGTGAGAGGAGGGGACACGATTTCAGAGGGTTTCTGGATGGATAGGGGGTTGAGGCAAGGATGTCTGCTCAGCCTAACGCTTTTCACGATCTTGATCGCTGACATGGAGAGGAAGCTAGAGGAACGAGTAGTTTGGAAAGTGAGGGTAGGAGGGGTTAGAATTCGGTCAATTGCGTATGCAGATGACATAGTATTGCTGAAAAAAGTGAGGAAGCATTGGAAGAGATGATGAAGAGGTTGAGAAGGTCTGAATAGGAGTCGGTTAGAGTTAAATGCGGAAAAGTCCAAGGTTATGGTGTTTAGGAAAGGAGGTGAAAGAGATGAGAAAGCGGACTGGAAATGGAAAGGGAAGGTGGTGCAGGATTCGAAAGAGTTTGTGTACCTGGGGTTCCTTTTTCAGAGAGACGGAGGGGTGAATGAGCATATAACAAGGAAAGGGTAAGGAGGGCAAATGTTGTGATGAGGCAGGTGTGGCGGTTGGAAAAGAGGTTGTTTGCAGATGACTTTGAAAGAAGAATGAAGTTGTTAGACTCCCAGGTTATGAGCGTGCTACTGTATGGAGTAGAGCTGTGGGGGTGGAAGAAAAGCGACGAGGTAAATAGGGTTCAGGAAAGGTATATCAGATGGACACTGGGGTTGGATAAAAGTACACCTAGTTGTAATGTTAGAAGGGAGACAGGGAGAACGAGTTTGGGGATTTTTACGGGTAGCTGGGCGTGTAAGTATGAGGATAAATTCATGGAAGAAGGAGGAAGCAGGCTGGCGAGGGAGTATTGGTGAGAGAAGGAGAACAGGAGAGGAGAGGGGAAGATGGAGGATAAGAGGGGAAAATATTTCCAAAAAAATGGTTTGCATGGGGATGAAGTGAGAAGAAGTCATGAGGAGAGAAGAAAAGTGTATGAGATAGTTAAGGGGAATGACATGGGGGGACAAAAGGCAGATGAGGAGGAGAGGATAAGAGAGTAAAGGTATAATGAGCAATATGGGTGGCTTATGCCAATGGAGAGAGCGCAGTATTTGTGTAAGAAGGGAGAGAAAGGAAGCCAGGAAATGATAGCGAGAATGAGATGTGGAAGCATGGAGGGCGCTAACAGGTTCTGGCTTCCGCAGGAGGAGAGGATGTGCGAGTTATGTTGAAAAGGGGTATGCAAAGGTGGAACACTGGCTGGAAGAATGCGAGGATTAAGAGAGGAGTGGAATTAGCATGGAAATAATACTGCATGAAAAAGGGTAGAAAAGGGTGATTGCATGGGCAAAGGGGGTGTTGGGCAAGATGGAGGAGATGAGAAGGATGGAGGAGAAGGAATGAAGATAGATGTGTAAAAAGGAGAAAAACTATATGTAAGAAAGGTTTAAAAAATGTGAATAGTAGATAAGGAATACAAAATAAGGCATAGAAGATAAGAGATTGGTAGGAACCGCGGAGCCAGAGTTTGGCAATGCGAGGCTGGCGAAACGTAGGAAAATGCGTGCGAGGCGAAGCGAGTAAGGCATAGCGAGCGAGCGGTCATTGTAATAAGGTATGGATGAATGATAATGTATAAAGACTGGATCCGACATTTTTTCCCAAATTCTGACTTCATATTCGTAATTAGCGTCCTCAAACACCCGTAGGTACTACTTTTCAAGTAGATACAATAATTTTTTGAGATACTCGTCTGCCACATTAGATCCACCATTTTTTTAAAATTCTGATATCAGATGCGGAATCAGCACCCTCGAAAACTATACATAAGTGATCTTGCAATTCATTTTTGTACATTTTAATGTGTTTTCAACTCTTGGCCACGGAACCGGGTCGCCTGATCTACTGTGCATCTGTAGGGTTGCGCGTAAAGCCTCACGAGTTCCTTCAAGGGTTTCTTCTCATTGATTTTTTCTAAACTTCTGGAACCAGAAACAGCAAGCCTCTCATACAATCATATTGAATTTTTACCTTTTATTTCGGAACTAGATTAGCATTCACAATTTTAGCCTGCATTCAGAAAACTTTTATCGAGTTTTGAAATAATCTAAACTTTAATCATGATTCTAATCAACGAAGTGGAATTTTTCAAACAAAAATTTGTAACGCAAGAATATAAAAAAATACTAATCCAAAAACTTCAAACAAAAAGAGTGTTAATTTCAACAGGGAGTTTCTCAGGGAGAAGAACATATCTTACATGTTATAAAAGAATTAGAATCCAACATCATCAAGTCACCCGATGACTCACATTCAGAAGTCAGACACGAGACCCAGTTATTTCAAACAAAACACATCGAATTTCTCAATCTGATAAGGTTATAGCAAAATATCTGGAACTCACCAACCATTTTATGAAGGATAATAAACATTTGCTAATAACCAAGGTCGATGAAGGAAATTTTATGATGATGATGGATAATAACGATTATTCATTTTAGTATGACCTCCGTAGTCAACGATTCCAATACATACATCAGATGATATGCCAATTCAGTAGTTACTCCGATGACACTACAATATAATACTTCTGATTTCACCAGTAGTTGGAGAAAGCAGAAATTTCTGATTCAAAATGATTAGGGAGGCCCATATCACAACCAACTGTAATTTCTGTTGGAAATTGTCTGTAGTCTGTAATCTGTGTACTCGATAACTTTCGGAGGAATGATCGAATTGGATTGCCTTTTGGTACACATTTTGAGGGATCAATAAGACAGGTCAAGTTCGTTACCCAGCTATTTTGGATGAAAAATCAAAGAAGAAGAGCATTTTGAGCATTTTTTGGGAATTTTTTTTACAAGACTCAAAAATTGTAAGAATCGTTTTTTGTCGTAGGTGGATAGTGAAATAATTTACGTTCATAATTTTTTTTGATAAGAACAAAATTGTCAGAGTTGTGGCATTTTAAAAATTGAAATGAGAATTTTTAGCCAAACAACGCAAGATGCAGAAAAAAGTTTGAAGAAAAAAATGCTCCTTTTTGGAAGCCCTCCATGGTGGTTTTTACAACCTATCAAGTTTTCTAAAAAAATCGAGAATCCAAATTTTGATCGCACAAAAAATAATGAAAAATAGGAAGATTCATTTTTTGATCAAACTACGTAAGGCACGGGAGGAAAAAATGAACTAAAATTGTGCACCAAAAGAAGATCTACAAATTTGGTCCGATTAATTTTTTGATAGGACAAGTAGTTTTTGCTTCATTTATAAAAAAGCATATATAAAAAGTGAAAAAAATGAGTTTTTGGACAATTGACGCAAGCTCAGGAAAAATCAAATAAACGCAAGTTCTTTACCAGGAAAATATCTCTAAATTGGTTATCAACTTCTCTAACAGGATATGTATTTTTTATTTCAATCAGGAAAGATAACTATAAAACTGAAATGATAAAATTTTTGAAAAAATGACTGAGGCAAACACGGAAGATTGATAGAGAAAAGTTGTTCATCGAATTTATAGAAAAACTACACATGTTGTGGAAGAAATTAGTCAACGAAACTGCTGCACCGTTTCGGACAAATTTTGATCGAGTGCGCAGCACGAGACACGCGATGATAACACACCTCCACGAAAAAAATCGAAAAAATGCTTCCCGAGACCAGACCATGCTAATTATATGTTTTCGGGGTCGCTGATTCCGAATGCAAGGTTCGTTTTACTCCATCAAGTCAGGATTTGTCATAACCTAAAAAGAAACCCCAAAAACCGCCCTTACCTAACTACAAGTAGGCTCACCCTCCTGGCCCTGGGGATAGCAAGTTAAATCACTTATTATTCTTGGAATGATTGATTTCCATACACGGAGGGGGCTATTCCACCTACCCTAAATTCACCAAATCCCTGAAAACTACCCCTACCAAACAACAATCAGGCTAACACACCTGACCCTGGGAACAGCAAGTTAAATCGCTTATTTTTCTTGGCATAATTGATTCTCATAGAATGTCCAGAGATTTCCTAGAAACTACTCCTAAAACCCCTACCAAAACACAACCAGGCTAACACCTGACCCTGGGAACAGCGAATTTAGTCGCTCATTTCTCTTCAAATACCTGAATTTTGGATCACTAGCAGACAAATCCATCTTCCTCGAACCCTCAACTCGCTGTTCCCCAGGTCAGGTGGGTTAGCCTATTTTTGGTTTCGTGGGAGAGGTTTCTGAGGTTCAGGAGGCATAAAAGTAAGGGTTAGGTGGTTTAGGGAGTTGGAAGGTTAGTCCAATTGTGGTGTGGAATTCAATTGATCAAAAAAAAAGTTACTCCGCTGTTCCCAGGATCAGATGGATTAGCCAACTGCTAGTGCGGGAGGGGCAATTTTTAGGGATAAGCAGTAGGTAGATAGGAGTTGGGTGTGTTTGGGGGAGGTGGATTAGCCTGCTCGTGGTTTGAAATTAAGTTACTTGAAGAGAAACGTGCGACTAAACTCGCTTTCCTCAGTGGCAGGTGTGTTACCCTGCTTGTGTTTTGGTGGAGGTGGTGGAGGTAGTTTGTAGGGGTGGGTTAGCCGCAAGAAGGTAAGGGTGAGATGATTCAGGGGGACGATAGGTAAGCCAAATTATGGTGTATATTTCAACTAATCCAAATCAACAATCGTTTTACCTCGCTGTTCCCAGGGTCAGGTGGGTTAACCTACTGGTGGTGCGGTAGGGGTAATTTTTGGGGGTGGGGAATATGTAGATAGGAGTAAGGTGTGTTTAAAGAAGATGGATTAGCCTGCTCGTGGTTTGAAATTCAGTTATTTGAAAAGAAATTAGCGACTAAACTCGCTTTTCCCAGTGGCAAGTGTGTTAGCCTGCTTGTGTTTTGGCAGGGGTGGTAGAGGTAGTTTCTTGGGGTGGGTTAGCCGCAAGAAGGTAAGGGTTAAATGATTCAGGGAGTCGATGAGTTGGCCGATTTATGGTGTGGATTTCAACTAATCCAAAACAACAATCGTTTTACCTCGCTGTTCCCAGAGTCAGGTGGGTTAACCAACTTTTTGTGCGGTAGGGGTAATTTTTAGGGGTAAGGAATAGGTAGATAGGAGTAAGGTGTGTTTGGGGAAGGTGAATTATCCTGCTCGTGGTTTGCAATCCAGTGATTTGAAGAAAAATCAGCGACTAAACTCGCTTTTCCCAGGACCAGATGTGTTAGCCTGCTTGTGTTTTGGTAGGGGTGGTAGAGGTACTTTCTAGGAATGGGTTAGCCCCTTTCTGTAATGAAAATCAGTTATTTCATGAAAATATGCATTTGACTTAGTGTTCTCATGGTCAGGAGGGTAAGCCTACTGTTGGTTTGTTGAGGGTGGTTTCTGGGGGTTATTTTTGAGGTTATGACAAATCCTGACGTGATGGAGTAAAATGAACCTCAGATTCGGGATCAGCGACCACAAAAAGATAGGATCAGCATGGTCTGGCCCCAGGAAGCATTTTTTTTCGATTTTTTTTTGTGGAGCTGTGTAATGTATTCGTTGAAGCCGGAGAAGCTTTAACAAAAGAGAATTCACACTCATCAATTCAAGTAGTCGACATTTCGCTTTTGAGTTTCACATATTATACAACTGTAGGAAGGCACGAAGGCCGAGCGCGCAGCGCGAGACCCGAAAGTCGCGTGCCCTAAGCGCGCTCAAACCTGCGAGCGAAGCGAGCCGCGCGCGATGAAAAAGAGCCCGCGTGGCAGGCATATTTTTCAATTTTAGAGTTCCGTTTTATCAAATTATGGTATCCCTGGATGTAACTTCTTTATTTATTAACATTCCCTCGGATTTGGTTTTTAAGAGTATCGGAGATCGGTGGTGCATCAAAAGTCGTGACACACACAATCAGATAACTGAGATAAGGTGTTGCACATTCAAAACTATAAACAAATTTACAGAGAGGCCAGTTCAAAAATCTCAGGATTGCTTTGAATAAAAAATTGGGCACAGAACAGTGAGAATTATATTCTGATCTTTCCGGATTGGGGGCTTCCTACAATTCAGATAGAACTTCACTTACATGTATGTTCGCTTAATCTTTTGAATAATCCCTTTGTCACAAGAAAGCATAAATCATAAGTAAATTCACAGGATCACGAAAAACTCGGTCACACTCTTACCTACGGGTGTATCGAGGTACTTTGCAATCTTCCAGAAACCATATAATTTTGTATTTGTATTTGTATTTGTATTTATTAAAGAAAAGTCCCTAGGGCTAAATAGCCCTCTAAGGAACAAGATAA
>WSXT02234317.1:0-48312 GCA_011762715.2 Neuroterus valhalla | reverse complement strand
CTAATATTTGAAATAATCTCGCACAAATACAAAATTATGTATCACAAATAACTTTATTGATTGAAGTTGAGGATTCAGTATAGAGTGATTAAACGCACAAATTAGAATTAAGATTGTTTCATTCAACGTTTATTATTTCTGACACTCCCACGAATCAATTACAGAAAATATGCTCTTTTCCCTTACTTCTGCGCAAACTAGAAGTTTTCAAGAATTAACAAAATCCTAGTCAACAAAAGTCATGGAAAAAGGAATTTGGAAGATTGATAAATGATTCAGTCGAACGAAAAAATTTATATAAATTTCGGAAATGAATTTAACGAGAAGGCTCAACAGTTTCATGCCAACGAATTACTTCTCTAGACAACTTTAGAATCATCGTCGACACACTGTACATATTTACAAGGTCACTTGTAGAAAAAACATACAAACGTTCATCTAAATCACAAAGTGTTACTATAACGATATAATAACTCTACCGCGTTCTTTCATACATAGTAGTACTTACCCAGGTACTAAAAAAATACATCAGCATTTGACAAGGATTACCTGAAACCCCTTGCATGCTGCGAATTAATCATATGCCTGAAGTGATTAATATGTTTCCACTTCAGCCTATTTTGGTTTATCAGCTCCCCCAGTTGGACTCCAGCTTTCGTTAGCTGCGGAACGTTGAACTGAAGAGCTTGATACATAAGATGAGACGCTTCGCTAGTGAGCCTATCGGAAGTTTGAGGAGCCCTAGGATCAAATGTATTAGAATTGTGCATCGGATTTCTCCCATACTGTCTGGAATCTCCCCTTCTATTATTGAAGTGTGGACTCGGTTCAAGAAACTCGCTTGGGTGATAATTAGATATGGGAATGAATTCGTCGACGGGGAACTCAAACTGACTGGATCGCCTTTGTGGAGTGTAGCTGCAACCTGGTGAAGGGTAACCAGGTGGTTCTGGGTAAAAATGTGGAGGAAAGTTGCGAGGACTGACTTCGAGGTCTGAAGGAACCGAAGGAGGTCTGTTTTTTTGGAAACTTCTTGGTGGAACTGGTTCTTGGCGAACATGACTTCGATTCATGTGTTGTTGATCGACGTACCCTTGATTATTATGCTCTTGATCAAGGCGCTGTTGTTCATCAAGATCTTCATCACTACACTCTTCAACAGCAGCTTCCGAATTCTCGCTCGATACTGAGTTACTAAGCGATCTGTTTGTACCGACTTTGTTCAAAGCCAAGTACTTTTGTACCATCTCCTCTAAATTCGGTGGTCTGTACCTTCCAAAAATCAAATAGTAATAGTAATACACCTGCAGATAATCGTCAAGAGATGCTTTTAGAATGCGATAATCACTTTCCCGCAAAGATGCATGCAATTTCCGAAGATTTGAAACAGCCTCCTTCTCCACAGCGCAATTGTTTTTATAGAGCAATTGAACTAGTCTTTTCAATGTTTCATCTCGGGCTTGCCTGCGACGACCTAGCGCTTTTGCCTCTTTTTTTGTTAAATTAGTTGGTACTTTTCTTTCCAACTCATTCGTCAAAGTTTCTACTTCTTCGTACATAGTTTTTACATCTCCCGATAGTTCATCGAAATTTTTAAAGTTTCCGTCCAACTTTTTAACTAGGACATTTGTCTTCCTTGTCAAATTGAATGTTAATTTTTCCTTTTCTGCATCCGCAAGCCGCACCCAAAAGTAAATCAATTTCTTTAAGATGTGCTGTTTCGTAAAAAATTGATGATACGTCACATCCATTACCACTTTTTTACAATCGACAAGCCTAATGCAAATATCGCAAGCTACATGGAGACACAGTTTTTTGAAACTAAAGAAAGGCTGATAAGTTCCTGCGATTAATCCTTCCAGATTTGCACCCTTCACATCGCTCAAAACTATCCGACTCTGAGAATGTTTTAACTTCTTTATTTTTTTTGTTTTCTTTTGTGCATTTACGTTCTCAAGCTTGAGAAGGAAAAGAACTTTTCCTGGATTTTCTTCATAATTTGAGGTTGTCGTGGTCAAGTTATCTTTTTTGGGCGACTGAGGTATTTCCTCATCACTAATGTTTTTTTTATGCTCGACATTATTGATCGATTTTCGGGACTCATCAGGAGATTCGGTAAGATTTACAACTTCTATGGGTTTTTTGGGAGTACTGATTGTCATCATTCGATTGCATCTTTTGTAACTCGTGATGTGAGGAGGAGTAGGATAATGTTGCGTCCAACGATATTTGTTACACGTAGATGACTCGTGCCCTCGCATGGTACAGTTGCAACAAAATAGAAAATTCGTGGGTTTCATGACATTGTTCGGATTACTTGGTGGGCGGTGCTCAGCTTCGCTAGTCTGAAAGATAGAATATAATATTTTTGATAAAATCATACAGAGATTATGACACGATAACCGCGATATTTAATACAAAACATTTTCTGAATTTTTCTGAACCATACTGTGCAGCTACCTCTGTCATTTACTTTAAATTCTTTACTTGATTAATAAATATATCATTTGTTTGTTTGTTATTTTATTTCTCTCTGATTATGAAACCTTTCATAGTTACAGTATCCTAAATTAGAATATACAAGATTTCGAGATACCATAAGTATTTTTACTGAATACTTATATGATCATAATAAACGATAATGAATATATTAATGTTCTTTTCAGTCATATTATACATTGGAACTCCAGAGCTTTTGATTATTTCCATAGGATCCCAATTCCCAACTTTTTGAATATTTTTTTTTATTCCGTTTAATAACAGAATAGTGTCCAGGTAAAAAGAGTAAAAGTTTATAAACATTTATTTTTATTCGTGACGTTTATTCTAAACATCTTTTAACACAACAGATCGAACATTGTAAAATAAATCAATTTCGAAAAGAATAATCCTATTCTCAAAAAAAAAATCTAATATTTTACAAAAATTGAAACAGTTAAACTTACAATTAAAAAATCAATTTAGGATAACAAAGGAAAACGACAGATTTCCAACAAAATAGTTCATTTTTCAACCCATGTGATGAATTTTCAAATAATATTATGATTCTTAAACCAGAACAGTTAAATTTTGAAACAAGAAGATGGATTTACAACAAAAAAGATAAATATCTAACTGAAGCACTTCAATTTCCAAACATGAAGGTGAATATTCAAACAAGAAGATTAATTTCCGAATAGAAAGAATCATTTTCTAAGAAAAAACATAATGTTTTAACAAAAAAGTCGAATTTCATAGTAAAAAAATAATCATTTTCAACCAGAAATGGAACATTAACATTCTTAGTTTTAAAAACCAATTTTAAACAAGCATCAGTGTTTTATACTAACATAAAAAAAAGAATCTTTAACTGAAGGAGTTGAGTTTTCAAACATATGAATTAACTTTTACTGAAAAAGATTATTGAATGAAAATTTGAATACTCAAATTTTGAATTGGAAAAAAAATGTTTACCTAAAAAAATAGATTTTTAAAAGAAACTATGGAATTTTCAATTGGAATAAGTTGAATTTTCAGTTAAAAATCACTTATAACAGAAAATACTATCTTTAAACAAACACACAAAACTGTCAAACAAATTATTACATTTATGCACAAAATTACGAAAAATCGAATGAAATTGTAAATTTTTAACTAAAGTAGTTGAATTTCAAACCAGGAAGACGAATTTTCAACTGGAATAGTTCAATTTTTGACGAAAAATTGATTTTTAACCAAAAAATACATGTTTTCACAAGGATGGTTGAAATTTGAACCATAAAAATAAAAATTTTCAAAAAAAAAATGGAATAGAGACATTTTTAGTTTAAGAAAACCAATTTTAAACCAAGCAACAGTGTTTCATGCTAAAAGAAAGAATCTTTAACTAAAGGAGTTGAGTTTTCAAACAGAAGAACTAACTTTTACTGAAAAAGATTATTAAATGAAAATTCAAATACTCAAATTTTGAATTGGAAAAAAAATGTTTCATAAAAAAAATTGATTTTTAAAAGAAACTATGGAATTTTCAATTGGAATAAGTTGAATTTCAAGTTAAAAAATTACTTATAACAAAAAATGCTATCGTTCAACAAACAAACAAAACTGTCGAACAATTTTTTACATTTATGCACAAAATGATGAAGATCAAATGAAATTGTAAATTTTTAACTGAAGTAGTTGAATTTTAAACCAGAAAGACGAATGTTTAACTGGAATGATGAACATTTAACTGGAATAGTTCAATTTTTGACAAAAAATTAATTTTCACAAAAAAATACATTTTTTTCAACAGAATGGATGAAATTCGAACCATAAAAATTGAAATTTTCAAACAAAAATGGAATAGTTACATTTTTGGCTTGATGCATTAACTTTAAAGCAATATAAGAGTTTTCAACGAGATGAATGTTCGACTAAAATGAAAAATGTTTGACTGTATAACTTGAATTGTTAACCGTAAGAATGTATGAAGAAGAATATTAACATCCGAAGAAAAAGATAATTTTCTACAAGAAACCGATTTTTCTACAAAATATGTGAAGTATCAACGAGATAATCGAATTTTTAATTCAAAAAGACGAATTTTCACCGAAATGTCGAATTTTGAACTAGAAAAGACCAATTTTTGACTAAAAAAGAAATAGTTGAATTTTCAGTTGAAGTAATTGATTTTCAACCAAACAGATAAATTTTCAGGTATAATGATGAATGTTCAAATGAATAAATGTATTTTAAGCAAAAAGATGAATTGTTGATCATAAAAATTAATTTTCTACAGAAAAGGCAAATTTTCAACGAAGTTCATTCTCAAAGAAATGGTTTGAGAATCAAAACAAATTAAAAATTAAAAGTCAACGTTAAAATAATACTTGAATTTTCACCAAAAAAGATTAATATATTTTGAACAAAGTAGTTGCAATTTCAATTTCAACCAGAGGTGAATTTTGAATGGAAATAATGTAACTTTAAAAATAATATTTTATTTTCAACAAACAATTTTAAATTCCAAACAAGTAGTTAATTTTTTAACAAAAAAAGGATGAATTTGCAATGAACAATGTAAACAAGTTTTCTACCATAATTCAGAAATATTTCTTCTTCGGAATACCACTTCTACTCTAAAGACTGCTTGGAGTACTTTCTTCATTTAAAATTAAGAAAAGGGAACTTCAAAATCGCGACGAATTTCGGATTGGAGGAACTTTTTTTTTAAATCCCTCTCTTCTAAATCCGAATTATAATTAGTTTTGAAAATTTACGTTCCATGTACAAAATTCCCTGTTCCCAGGGAAATTATACTTCTTTACTGAAACTCCCTGCCCTAAAATAAAACTATAATTATTTTCTGAAATTCCCTGTCCCGAGTCAGTTAAAACGTGATAAACACATTTTTTTTTTTAATGAAGATAATTATTCTTTCCGTAGGTTCGGGCTATCAAAAATTCGATTATTAAACTTGACTCAGCTAAAAAAATCTTACAGAGCAACAAATTTGCAAAAAGTTTTCCTTATAATGGAAAAAAAAACAAAAATTCTTCTTCTCATGAAGTACAGATGTATTTAAATATTTTTAGAATCAGGTTAAAGGAGCGTTACATTCTTTAAATCCAATAATAAGATATCTTTCTGATTCATGAAAAGAAAGCGGTCATTTCTCGTATTTTTTCGGTAGAATTTTTAATAGTCTATGTTGAATTTAGAAAATTCCTGGTCATTTCCCGGTCAAGTCGCCACCCTGATTATGAAATCCGTCTTTGCTCGGCCCTCTGACTTAGAGCTATGAATATTTACCTTGAAAAAATGTTTACTTACAGTATGGTGAAACTGCCTCCAATGATCAGGACAGGAATCTTTTTTGTGACCCCGAGAGCGGCAAAGTGTACAAGTCAACTTCATACATGATTCACACGTCTTCCTAAAAGTATTTTGCTTTTTGCCGCACTAGAAACGAAGGAAGAGAGAAATTGATTTCAAAGCCTTGCAAAATATACTGGCGAATTCAATCCATTTCCATAGGAAAAAAAATAGAATATAAAAAAACTTACAATAATTCTCTTGAATGATAATCAATTACATTATTGAATATGAATTATGTAAATGAAAGTATAGCTATTTTCATATCTGTCTTACCGTGAGGCATAATTTATGAGGGCATCGAGTTTCATAATGCCCTTTTTCTCCGCACATATGACATACAGGTCCTTTTTTCGGTTCTGGGCAATTTGCTCTCAGGTGACCTGATTGTCGACACAAAGTGCATTTAGTTTTATTCAGAAAGTATCTTTGCCGTTTCAAGCTCGGCTTCCAATCTTCATCTAAAATTGCCCAACATCTCGGATCCTCTTTTAAAAGAAATATACACAGAGCATTAGTATGAAATTTTAATAAAGATTACAGATTCAAAAACAGATCTAAAATGAAAAAAATGTTCTTACTTCGCATTTTATTTTGGGTTTCTTCCAAGCTGAATTCTTCGCCACCCCAAGAGTCATTATAAAACGCCTTAATTTTGTCCGACATCGGCTCGAAGAAGTATTCCAAATCTGTTTTTTCTCTACTACTTTTTCGGGTCTTTTCAGTCTCTTTCTTCTTAGGAGACTTTTTTTTTGAAACTGATTCAGGAGCTTTGGAGGTATGTGGCTCTGCAAGATCATTTAGTGGCTCAACGTACTCGACATACTCAGTTTCAGACAAACTTGGCTCTAATCCTTCTGAGACTGCAACTTTCCCAAGTTTCTTTATCTCTTCCAAACTCTTAGCACCTTTCTGAACTTCAGTGCAGTTCAAAATTAGGTTTTCTAAAATTGGATCGTTTGGTGGATTTAATCGAAAATCAGAGTAACTAGAATCTGAAGCTTCATCCGTAGGATTCGAATGCTCAGAAGAAAGTCTAGATCTTACATTCTCTTTAAATCTTTCTGAAAAATCAACTACTCCAGAGTTATCTTTCGAATTTTCTTCATCTGTGAGATTCGACTGCTCAGAAAGAAGTCGAGATCTTACATTCTGTGTAGTGCTTTCTACAGGATCTTGTTTAGATTTTTTTGAGATTCTAGAATCATCTTCTGAACCAGATGAATCTTTAGAACCAGATGGAGGACAAGGAGAAGTACCGTTTTTCGGTTGAGCTCTGGGATTCAAATCATGAATTCCGTCACTACTGCTATCGTCACTATCAGAAGCAACACTTTCTGAGTCATTCAAATCAATAAGCGGAGGTTTAGGTTTAGGAGGTACCGGAACTTCAAAAATAGATTCGTCCGAATCAGAACCAGAATCAGAAGAAATGTCTAACCACATTGGCATTTCTTTTTCCGATTCTTCATTTCGCTTCCGCCTTTCAACCTTCGGAGTTTCCACAATCGGAAGGATCTCTTCCGAAGAATCCTTGGAAGAGTCTGAAGAGTTTACTTCGATGATTTCATCCTCTTCGGATGATTTTGGAGTCTTTTCAGATTGTTTGGAATTGTCCTTAAGGTTTGCTGCTTTATTTTTTGTCCTGATCCGTCTTTTCTTCTTTTTAATCCCCTTCAGTTCATCTCCTATCGATCCTGATGGAAATAGAATTGCCATAGTTGCTGGACTGATTAGAGACATTAAACTGGTTCCATCGGAGGATTTTGTGCTATTCAATGAAACTGGTGTCAACATAACTCCGTCCGATTTTCCACTTGAACTTTTGGGTGTATTGTTTAAAACACTTTCACCAGGCTCGAGACTTCTTCTTTTGCTATTAGCCTCAGAATTTCTATCAACTTCCATACTCCTTTTCCTAGATTTGGGAATACTAAGCGAGTTGGTTGAAACTTGGGGTGATCCATCCGTCTTTTTTTTCTTTTTATTGGCAGATTTCACCAATCTTGCCGCCTTTGGAGTGCAAGAATTTTCAGTTTCTTTGTTCATTATCTCATGAATTTTATTGTTCTTCTGTTTGGGAGTCTTTTGATTCATAATGCGAGTTTTATCTGGTATCTCTTGTGAGACTACGTTTTCATCAACGATTATGTTGGAGTCTTCCCTCGGAATATTGTTAGATTCTGTTTCTAAATTTACATGCTTTTGTAAATTTAGATTTTTGTCAACATTAATCGACACTTCTCCTTTTTCTGTTGATACTGAATCAGTTTGATCCTTTATTGGGGAACAATTGTTGTCACTAGCATTGCTTGACTTTTCGGTATTTTTTAATTCTACTTCGTTATTTTGAATCAGTTCAGGACTCGTCTGAGAGCTAGCAAGGCTTGCATTTTTGATATCTTGTATATTTTGAATACTTCTCTCAGAATACTCCCCAGGGTCGTGAACTTCATTAGAGTAATAAATCTCGGCGTAAAGTCTTCCCTCCAAATCGCTGTCGTTTTCTTCCTCTTCAAATTCATTATAATCCAGGGCACCAGGACTCTGTGAATTAGTTTGCACTCGTTACTATTACAATTACTGAGATGAAGCACTGACTAAAGTAACTGAATTTCTTGGCATAGTTGCTTTCATATGTAGTAATTTGAAGGCTAAAAAATCATGAACCATAGGTATACAATCATTGACTCGAAAACAAAACCAATTAAAGACCAAATTTGCAAACAAATTTAGCGTAAACAGTCAAGAAATTTATGATAATTTTGGAGAACATGAATTTCAAGTCTAAAATTGAAAATGAGGTTCAAAACAACAATTTATACGTGTTACCACTGGAATTTATGATTTTCAGAGCCCAAAATAAACAGCAGTGACGAAATGGATGAAATCATTTGACATAGCCTCAAAAGTGGTGATTTTCAGAAGACACTCGATTTTTGATACGTTTCAGTCGATTTTCTTGATTACGTATGTATGTATATATGTAGCAATTAGGCTTGCATAGAGTGAGAGACATCTTTTAACAATAAATTAATCCAATCAATTGGTTTGGTTAGAACCTGTGGGATCACTCACCTCGTTTGTTATATTCTCCATTTTCCATTAATACCAGGCTAACTCACAGTAAATAGAAAATTAAAGCTTCTAGACATCACCCACATTCCGATGAAATTTAACGTTTATTTTTTTTATTGTTGTTTTTTATGTAAACTTTACAATTAAAAGAAAATTGTATAAAACAGAGGCACATGGCACTACAGAAAACGAAAAAAATGGTGTAAGTATGCAATATGACCGTTAGGTGCGCTACGATCGTCGCGCGAAATTTAAGAATTGTTGTGATGAAACCTACCTGAAAATATTATTTGTTTACTCCACTTTTAATAATAGCAGGAAAACAATACTGAGAATTCATTATATCGAAACGATAAATTAAATAATAAACAAGACACACTTTTCATTCTCTTAATAAATAATGTACACAGCCAGAACTCTTCACTGACGCAAATGAAATTTCGACTTTTAAATTCAATGCTTTTTTGAGATTATTATACATGATCAAAGTGGTTTACATTTGAAGAATAAGCTTACGAATTAGAAGACGAGATGGATGAAAGATCGTAGAGATTTTTTATGTGGTGACAATTTGAAACGAATGTAATGAGCTTGTAATTATAAATAACTCAGATCATTGCCATGAGCATAAGTTAACTTATTTCTATAAAAGGAATCAATAACGATATAAAAAATTATGGGCACCTTTCTAATACGTCCAGAATATTTTTCCCAAAAAATTTCAAGTCGCATCGACAGCGAAAATATTCTTTCCAAAACACATTTAAAAAATCTGAAATAATAATTTGCTTGATTGGATGCAAAAAAATAAACATTAGAACCAGAACATGCATAAAAAAATGTACCGACAAAAATATTATAATATTGGTTTTACACAAACGTCTTTTTTTATTCGACAAGAAAGGTAGAAACTTTTAAAAAGCTTTTATCTGCAAAATTGAAATAGAAAGGAATGGACTCGTTCCACATTTCAATTGAGATTCTTCTTACCTAAAGCACATATCACACAGCCAGAATCTCTCGCTAAAAAGCAATGGGAAGGTTTTTAACCTTTGTTAGAAGTTATATCATAAAGAGGATTTATGTTGAGTGCGTGCAGAAAGTGTGTAAGATGCGGTTGATATCCACTACTAGCCAATTTATTGGCAACATGAGCCATAAAGGTTCGTAACCTGCAGAAAGATTTATACATATTTTCGACTTTGGCATAGTTGGGGTGAATGTAGCCTGTTGAATCACGAACCCATTTACGAGATCGAATTTGGTTGTGGAATTTTAGCACCACTGTGAAAATGTTGCGTAAACATTCTCGCATTTTCTCGTCTTTCTTGTACAACATGCACCTGTTAATAAGAATCGAAATTCAGATAGATTAATTAATTATACATATTTTAATCAAAGCGATTGTTCGTTATGTTTTCGATTCACATGAAAATATAATACGCCTTCCAATTACTTTCTTTTAGGTATGAATTTGGTTATACTTGCCTCGATAAAATTTTCTTTATATAACTAACGTGAGTCAAGTAGACTTCATCAAGTGTTGTTGCATCTTCCAAGTCTTTCTCAAATTCAGCCCAACTTGCGTGTAAAACACTGCATGTTAAGTAAGTATGCAAAGCATTTATAAATTGCATCATGGAATGTCTGTAGAGTTGAATCTGGAAATAAAATTTTGCATTCTTTAAAATTGAACGATGGTTTAAAATAGAAATAATAAACATTAAAAATTCAGGGTGGCGATTCGACGGACGTTTTCAAATTCCCGGTTCTTCACGGTCAAGTTTTTCTATTTTCCCGGTCAAGTAGAAGTAATATATTTATATTTGTCACAAAACGCAAACAGATTCTTTTTTTCATGACGTTCATTCTAAATATCCTTTAATCCAACAGATCAAACATTTAAAAAATTAATCGATTTTGAGAAGAATCCTCTAATTTTCAACATAAAAATATCATTTTTTTACGAAAATGGGAACAGTTAAACTTACAATGAAAAAAATCAGTTTACGATAACAGAGGAATAGAAAAGATTCCCAACAGAATAGTTCATTAATCAACTAATGTGATGAATTTTCAAATAAAATTACGAATCATCAACCAGAAAAGTTAAATTTCAAAACAAGATGATGAATAACCAGAAAGATAAATATTTGACTTGAACACTTCAATTTTCATTCATGAAGGTGAATATTCAAACAAGATGAATAATTTCCAAATGGAAAAAAATCATTTTTTAAGGAAAAATATGATGTTTTAACAAAATAGTCGAATTTCAAAATCAAATAATTATTTTTAACCAAAAATGGAAAAGTACCATTTTTATTTTAAAAAACCAATTTTAAACCAAGCATTAGTGTTTTATACTGAAAACAAGGATCTTCAACTGAAGAAGTTGAGTTTTGAAATAGATAAATTAACTTTTACTGGAAAAGATAAGATGTCAACGAAAATTTGATTACTCAAATTTTAAACTGAAAAAAAATATATGTTTAACTATACAAATAGATTTTTAACGGGAACTATGGATATTCCAAATGGAATGAGTTAAATTTTCAATGAAAAAAAATTACTTATAACAAAAAAACTGACTTAAAAAAAAAACTGTCAAACAAATCATTACATTTATACACAAAATGATTGTAACTAAAATGATGAACATTCAACTATAATAGTTTAATTTTCAACAAAAAATTAATTTTCAATCGAAAAATAAAATTTTTCAACAGAATGGTTGAAATTTGAACCACAAAAATAAAAATTTTCAAAGAAAAATGGAATAGTGACATATTCGGCTTGAAAAGTTAATTTTAAACCAAGCATAAAAGTTTTCAACTAGATGAATGTTCGACTAATATGAAAAATGTTTGACTGCTTAACTTGAATTGCTAACCGTAAAGAACAATTTTTGAATAAAAATATTAAATTCCGATGAAAAGGATAATTTTCTACAAAAAATCGATTTTTTAACAAAATATGTGAAGTTTCAACGAAATACATGAATTTTCAATTTCAAAGGACAAATTTTTTACCGAAATGTCGGATTTTGAACTAGAAGAGATCAATTTGATACTTAAAAAGAAATAGTTGAATTTTCGTTTGAAGAAATTGATTTTTACCCAAACTGATGAATCTTTAGGTATAATGATGAATCTTCAAATGAATAGATGTATTTTAAGCAAAAATATGAATTTTTGACCATAAATATTAATTTTGTACGAAAAAGGCTAATTTCCCACGAAGTACGTGAATTCTCAAAGAAATAGTTTAATTCTCAAATTCAGAAATCAATTTTCAACTTAATACTTGAATTTTCACCAGGAAAAGAATAATTGATTCTTTATAAAGTGGTTACAACTTCAACCAGAGTACACTTCTAAATTGAAATAATGCAACTTTAGGAAGATAATTTGATTTGCAATGAACAATGTAAACAAGCTTTCTATCATTATTCAGAAATATTTCTTTTCTGGAATACTACTCCTACTCTAAAGATTGCTTGAAGTACTTTCTTTATCAAGAATTAGGTAGAGGGAGCTATCAAAATGTGATGAATTTTGGATCGGAGAAACGATTGTTTTAAATTCCTCTCTTCTGAATCCGAATTATAATTATTAGATTAAAAAGTTCTCGTTCCATGTAAAAAATTCTCTGTTTTAAGTGAAGTTATACTTCTTCACTGAAAGTTAATTCCCTTTCCCAAGTCTGTCAAAGGAGGAGAATAAAATAAAACGTGATTAGCACATTCTTCTGAGAAAATGAAGATAATTATTCTTTTTGTAGGTTTCGGCTATCATCAATTCGATTATCGAATTTGAGTCAGCTAGAAAAGTTTCACAAAGCAACAAATTTGCAAAACGTTTTTCTTATAATGGAAAGAAATTCCTCCTCTCATGACGTATGTATATATATTGAAATATTTTGAGGATCAGATAACAGGAACGTTACATTCTTTAAATCAAATGATAAGATATCTTTTTGATTCATAAAAAGAAAGCTGTCATTTTCCGTATTTTTTTAGTTAAATTTTAATAGTCTAGGTTGAGTCAAGTAAATTCTCGGTTCATAATTGAATCCCCGGTCATTTCCCGGTTTCTTCCTGGTCATTTGCCGGTCAAGTCGCCACCCTGAAATTACTTCAACTATATGATATAATTAGTTATATTCCATGATTGAAGAAAAATGTATACCTTGTGATACTGTTCTGAAGTCGCAGCTTGTCTTTCTGTCTTCAAAATATGAAAGTCTTCTTCCAAAACCCATAAGACGCGACCGACCATCAGCAAGAATTTAAAGACTTTGGTGTATTGAAGCATCACAACTTCTTCGAAAATGATATTCAGTGGCCAAGACATTTTGTAATTTAATAAAAGACAATCTAGCGCTTCTGGATTCGACACCTGAAAAAATATAGATTCATTGAAATCATTCATACTCAACAAAAATTGGTTAACTAAATCTTGATGAAAAATCCAATCAAATCAAATTACCTGTAAATGATTCGGTAACCCAATTGCCGAAAGACTTAAGAGTTCTGAATTCGTATAACTACTACTAAGTGAACTAACAATCGCCCTATCCAAAATACTTTTCAAAGTAGCTGAATTAAAAAGTTCGAACGGAGTTGAAACCTCGTACAATCTTGTGAATAAGGAATGAGTCAAGCTTTTTGCAAATTCCCCGTTTAACAAAAAGAAATAGTCCCTCAGACTGTGGAGATGCGAGATAATGTTATGCTCCTGGAGAAGATATTTAATCATCGCGTTGTTGACAAGTTTGCACTGGACTCGTAGTGGAACCATAACAGATTTTTCAAGATAAACTGCCAACGATGTCGTATCCAACATTTCCACGTCAACAACCGTCAGCGCAGATTCGAAGGTTGGTGTTGTGGCGCTTCTACTAAATCCAACAAAATCAGGGTGCTTGATTTCGCCCTGAAGATAATTTAACCTTGATTCCAAACTCGATTTTGAATTCACAGCTTCGTCGGGAATTGCTGGGATTTGCATATCGTTGCTGATTTCGGAATAAGGTGTATTTTCACAGCTTTGCATTTGTATTGAGCTGCTGTTCATCGAAGAAGTAAAATAATCCGTCGCACAAGACATCGGAGTCTGGAGACCTATAGATTGTATTTCCATATTACTCTCTCTCATTTCCTCAATAACGTGTTTCTGATCCGTCAGAGTCACAGTTTTCTTCGGCTTTTCAAAATTTCCTTGCTCCGTCCTATGAATTGTATTTCTTAATTTATTTTTGTGCGCTTCAGTCATATTATCTACTGGAGTTTCAGAGCTTTTGATTACTTCCATAGAATCCCAGTTCCCAACCTGGTGCTGCGTATTTCTTAAGCGATTAATTTGCATCTCGTTGAGAGAAGGAATAACATTCGCGTTGCGAGTTTCCTCCTCTGAGAAATGTATCGTAGGCTCGTTATTGTTCGGCGTTACCAAACCGTACTCGTGCTGCATTACACGCATTTTATTCCTTTGAGCTTCGGCCAAAGCGACTTCTCTTAAATCTGAGTATTTCCTTGTAGTTTCAGATTCGCTGATTTCGTTTAAAAATTCTGTACTAGGTTGGGCAAAATCGGAAGTTTTCAAGGTACGGTTTGTGGGGAGAATTGTTTTGGAAATAGTTTTTGGATTTATTAGACTGAGAATTTCTTCACTTTTTCTTTCATTGATAACTGGGATTGGAGTTTTGGACTTAATATCAAGGACTGTCGGACGAACTGCTTTCTTTTTCTCTTGTGATTCTTCATGCTTGTCTGTTTTCAGATTCGCATTTTGGACATCATTCTTCGATGGACCTTCTAAGAGTGGTTCGAATTCTTTTTCTGTAGGATTGCTATTTTCATCTTGTTGCTTTTGGTTTTGTGCTTCTAAATCATTTTTGTTTGCTGCATCAACTACGAGACTTGGCTTTTCAATATTTATTGCATTTGGAACACTTTCAGCATTCTCAGCAACTTCAAAACTCTTGAGAATATCTATTTTCCCCGGTTCGATATCCGCGGGGGATGAAATCGTGTCGAGTTGGTCAACCGAAGACGCAAGTTCTTTTTTTGTTCTTAACACCATTTCGACTCTTGCATCAAACAAATGCATCCTTCGGAGTCGCCAATCCGTTCGAGCTCGATGCCTTTTAGCTTCTGCTGCCAATTCGTTGTAGTACTTCAAAGTTTTCGCTCTAGAAAACAATTAGAATGCCTTACAAACAAAGATTTGGAATTAATTATTAAAATTGACATCTTTGATCTGATTCGAATACTTACTTTTCTTCCTTTTCAAGATTTTTAGCTTCCTCCTCCATTCGAGTTATATTCTCCATTAATAATTTATCGGCCAATAGCTCCGCATTTCTATCCTGCACTTTCCTCAAGGCCACTTTTTCGGCTTGAATTTTCAACTCGCCCAGGTACTCGCATTTATCTCTTGCTATCTTCTTCAGATCTTCCTCTCTTACACCTGATATGAATATAGATTATCGAATTAAATATTTTAAAAAGGTTTAATCGAATGCCGAAAATAAATAGAATCTCGTTTTTTTTTCCAAGAAAAAAATATTTACTTTTCAGTCGTAAAAGAGTTCCTTGCTGAGCCATAATCACAAGATCAGCTCGTCTTTTCTCTTTGGCTTTTTGTTCCTGAATCGCCGACCACAAGGAGACAACAGAACCTAAAGCTTCATTTCCATTTTCTTTGTATGCGTTGCAGTATTTCAGTTGTTCGTGTAACATGTTTGTACTGAGACAAACTCTCACGGGTGGTTGGCAAGTTGAAGATACTTGACAAACAGGATTCTAAAAAGAGAGCAATAATATACTTAAACTTTTCGTCATCAGTTTGAACTTTTAATACAATATTTAAGAAAAAATCATAAAATATACTAGAAGAACGATATTTACTAATATTCATCGTTGATATTGACTGTAATTTTTACCTTTGGATCACAAATTTTCAGAAGCCTCACAGTTTTCCCGCACTGCAGAATCGATTCAGAGAGACCCCTGAGAAATCCTGGCACAGACTGAGTATTAATCGTAAGGGCTCTTGTCCAGAATTTCCGTTCTTTTAGTCGCAGATAATGCGGTTTTACCCTGATCATGAACTCCCCATAAACATCCTCGCATATCCCCTCGAATATCCATTTTCTCAAGAACCTGTAAGATAGTGAAAATATTATTAAACGATGTCTTGAAAATATGCAAGATTTTCATTTTATGCACCAAGAGCAGTATAAAAAACAGGAACCAAGCTGTGGACCATGTAATTTAAATGAGAATGAGTTGAAATAATAATAGTTGCTAGCTTGAAGATGTGCTCACCGAAAATATACATCGCAACAGGATTTGAGGATAGAATAAAATATTAAGGCCACGTTAGGTTTGGTAACCTTTGTAACATGTTCATAAATATGAGTAAGAATGCCTATTCCCTCGCCAAGTGAAGTTTTCTCCAACCCATTGCACTGACAAAGTTCAGCAACTTCAACGATTAAGAATCCTAGAGGTCGCACCGCATTTAGCAACATCAAAAGGCCCATTTTCTCGTCCTCATGCACAGGAATCTGCAGAATCGCAGTTTGGTAGTAAAGCAGGAATTCTTTCAAACTGTCGCACATCGCCTAAAAAAATAAAAAAATAATCAAATATA
Organism: Neuroterus valhalla; assembly: GCA_011762715.2. Taxonomy (NCBI): domain Eukaryota; kingdom Metazoa; phylum Arthropoda; class Insecta; order Hymenoptera; family Cynipidae; genus Neuroterus; species Neuroterus valhalla. Next base: position 31,738 of record WSXT02234317.1, on the reverse strand, counting down.
CCCAAAGAATATAAGTTATAAATTTAATCTATATAATAATTTCGAATATCAACCTTAAAAATTAAACCCTCAACTTGTAAATTTCCAGTGTGAGGATCAGGCGAAACTAAATTGGTTAAAGCCCTGAAGCAGCTGCCCCAGTGAATAATTTCATAACATATATTCTCCAGCGACTCTGGACTAATACCACAAATTGCTAAATTCTTCTGCAAATTGAACCCCTCCTGGAAATAGGAAAATCAAATTAAATTTCCTAGGTGGATTATAAATCCTAATTTTTTGTGTAAAAATATTACCACAGAATCGTAGTAGAAGGAATCGGACTCAATGCCAATGAGCAATAATTTAACATCCTTAAGAAATGAAATAGTCGGAACTTGACGAATCAAGGGCGTAAAAGAAAGAACCTGCTCAGAAAGTAATGGCAATATTCCAGCCTGTTTCAATCTAGCTAAATGCAAAACAGCTACGTTAGATTCTGAAAGAAAGGAAGGTTCCTTTTTCGATTCCAGCACACCCAGTGTCTCCCAAGTTCGAGCATTTTCAACTGGAGGCAGTTCATGAACACCTTCCCAAATGACGAGATTATTGAAACCGTTTTCGTTTAGAGAAGAGTGATCTGATATTTGATCGTCCGAAGATTCTGGAGCGCTTTCAATATCTGCATGCTGCTCAGAATATTGCCACGGAGATTCGGGCTCTGTTACTATTCCTTCTATGCAAGAATAAAAGCTTTCTCTACTTGCTGTGGGATCTGCCTGATGAATTTATGTATAAATAATTACTTGACGATGAATCATGCATCAATGAAATATTTAATTATGAAAAATACAGATTGTTTTAAACTCTTCGCTCATTTAGAAATAACTTAGATCGAGGTTTATATACCCCTCGCTACAGATTTCATCTCGAAACTTACTTCCACTTGAGGCAAAAAATAAGAGCCCATTGTGAATCCCGTTACTGTAGAGAAAGTATCCAAACATCTTGGAGTAGAAGTCACTGTTCCTGATCTACTTTGGCTTCTGAAATAAGGTCTCAAAATAAAAAATGTGAAAAGAGATCTCGTGAACAAAATGAAATAGGCATTAAAACGATTTCCCGTGAATTTTACCTTACAGATTGAACATTGACATTGGTGCTGGATGTAAACTGATTAAGGAACAAAAGTTTACTTCCAGGATCTGCAGCACTATCTCTAATTATACTGTTATTATTGACGCCCAAGATTGCCTCGAATTTTCCAGGCAACTTGCAAGATTCTAGCGGATGGACTTGAAAAGTGAAAACCTCATTTTCATTTCGCAACCCTTCAGGCAGATGAGGATTTATTTTCCCGTAGTGAAAGATGTTCTAGATTAATCAAAAATAATCAAAATCAATTTGAGAGAACTATACAAACTCCAAATTTTATCCCTGGAAATTATTTATTACCAAGTTCCTTTCATCCTCATATTGCGTTTCTTTTAGTTCATTTAACATCACCAATGTTGAGGAAATAACAGAATCTGTGTCAGCTTTATTGTCAATGAGTTCATCCACCAGATTTTCTAATTCTTTCGCCTGTGAGTGGCGACCCATGTCCACTTTGAGTTTAAAGGAAAACTTTAAAAGTTCTGCTATCGGGTCGTATTCTCGGTCATTTTGCAAAGCTAAAAACCAAGAAAAAAAAAGGTTTAATCAACTCAAAATTAAGTACTCTTCATGCTTATGCAAATTCGTAATTTTATGAATTGTTTATTTTGATAATAGAAAAAAAAGAAAACAGCATATAGTTGATAAAATTATAAAAGATCAAATTGCAAATATAAAGTACAAATCTACAAGAATATAAGGAAAACGATAGTCCTAAATTGATTTGCTGTAAACCTATAAAGAATATTTTTGACAGATTTTGGAGTAAAATACAAAACAATGAATTTTAAACAATATTCTTTTAAAATGGAAAACATTTTTATAAAAATTTTCTTACCATGATTACATTTATTCAGCAAAACTCCAAATGCTTTTGACCTCAGCTTTTTCACAATATTAGAAAAATTCTTTTGCGGTAAATACGGGTTGTCTTCTACCGAACAATGTTTTTCAACTAAACGTTCACACAATTGGGTTATAAGCCCATATATATCATTGCTTTTGGGTTCAGAAGCCATATTGATTTATTTCAATGCCTTGAAGTTTTGATGAAAAGCGTGATTTTTGTGCAAAATCATATTTTTAATAAAAACTGTGCGAATTAACAATTTTGATTGTGATGAATTGTGATTGAATTCCTGTTTCCATCCCTCTTTTCGTCTGCTATTTTTGTGTGCGCATGACCGTATGAATAACGTTAAACAGCCAGCGCACCATATTCAAAAATTTCTATGTAAAAATAGATTTTTTAAATAATACTAGTAAATGTATGGAAGATATATCGATAAATGGTGGAGAATTTACTTATGTCACCTCAGTCGAAATTAGATACTGACATTTCCGGGGTCTTTTCTAATAAAGTCAATTGAATTAAAGATTTTCATTTTGGGGTTATTAAGGCTATAGCGGCCATTGTTGTTGACTTTTTGAACGGTTGTGGTTTAAACTTTAAAGTCCTTTGTGAACCTACCTTAAACTTTAAAGCTGCATTAAGCTTAAAGCATGTAGTTTAAAGGTTAAAGTTGTAATTTATTTTTGCATGGTGACTGTAGCGTAACAAGATACCGGGACGAGAGTGGAAACTTGTAAAAAAAGGTATTCGTTTATTGTTTATCTAACTGATATTGTAGGAATAGTAGTAAATTTAATTTGATGCTGATTTTCAATTAATCCAATGCATATGTTTTACGTGTTTCTTGGGTGCATACTGCTACTTGCTCACATCAGCTGATTTTTAAGAATAAATCGTGTCAGGCAGTTTTGTACTCATTTGTACTGCCATGAAGCTGTGTTGAATGTGTCGCGTGTCATCATGTGTCATTATCCAGAAATAACGATTGTTTAAGAAGACTGCCGTTTTTTTTACAGTAATCAGTAGATTCTTTTTATTGCAGTGCATGAATTCATATTACGAATATGGATAAAGCCAAAGCCAGCATAAACGGCGATTTGCATTTGCCACCCCTTCGAAGTTTGGATGATTTTCTATTGGAATCTGCACGTTTTCAAATACCAAACATCAAAGACCTTGATAAATGGGGAAACAGAGTTGTCAACAATCTTCAATATTATCAAACAAATTACTTCTTCTTGTCCATCATTATTTTTCTTATTGTTGGGTAAGTATAAAGTATATTGCTAATTGCAGAGATTTAAGATCGAAAAAATATAATATCGTTGAAAATTTAATGTGAAAAAATTTCTCTAAAATTTAATTTTAGGGAAATTTTATTTGGCAAATCGGTTGGAATTCCAATATAGCTACTATAGGTTTCAAAAGTCCTGATCTCTCTACAAAAATTTGGATAAGTCGGTGCCAAAAAATCGCTGAAGAACAAAACAAATTTCATTGTGAAGGTTATTAAATAAGTTACAAAGTTCCCATTCATGGTTTTTCACATATTGATTATAAATGGAGTCAGGATAAGATGAAGGTACAAAAAGACGGTCGAAAACGTTAATTTCAGAACAGTCAACTTTGACTTGTTCTGCTTTGTTGAAAAATTGATAAAAACGAATGAAAAAAACATACGGCTACCTTGACATTTTGTCTGACTGTAAATATCAAAAATTTGAAATATTAATTAATTGAGCTTACAGAGTTGATTGTAGAGGAAGATGCGATCTCAGCTCCAAACTGTGCTAAAATACTCCGATCAAGCTCAAAATAATTCCGAAAATTCAAAATGGAAAATGGAAAAAGGAGCAAAGGCGTGGGCAACGGATATTCATTCGAAGATAAAAATTTTACTTTTCAAATTTGCAGTTCGATTCAAGAAACAGAGGAAACTTCAAGAGATAGAAAAAAAAACATTCAAGAAGAATGAAAGCTTCGGATCAAACAGATAACCTCTCGTTACTCATACTTTACTTATTCCAATAAAATGCGTAAATTTTCTTGCAATTGCGTTTATTCAAAGGTTTTATAAAATCCTAATAGTTGATAGTTGTTCATTTGAATTTAACTTCTCATCAATTTAAAAAACTTCAAATTTTCTGATTCTCAGTTCACATTCAACATAATTCTTTCAGGATTTGCAATCTTTCTCATTCAGATTCTTATTATTGGCAAAGATTTCTATTTGAAACTATATTCAAAATATACAGCTGTTAAAGTTGCATATTTTTTAATTATGAAAGGCTAATATAAAAATATGAGAAGAACACTAACATTAGTCTCTGAGTCATCTGCATTCAAATATTATATAATTTTCAACGTATTCCTTAACGTATTCATTTTTAAATTCTTTCAAATTGAATACAATAATTTTTGGAGGCATGAAATTAATTGTTTTAGTTAAAGTTCTTTACTTGTCTTAAAAATTGTCATTTTTAATAAAAAATTAATCACCTCGGTGGAAAATTCAATGTTTGCAGTTGGTTATTTGATTGAATAGTGACTTACTTTGCTCGAAAATCATCATTTGTTACTAAAATTTTAGCAGTTTCAGTTGAAGATCAAACTACTTTTACAAGTGTAATTTTATTGTTTTTGAAGATTTATTATTCAAATAAGAATCGGACTACTCCATTTGAAGTTGAAATGTAAACTATTCTACAGAAAATTCGTTTTCAAAATCTGGGTACTCCATCTTTTGTTGAAAATTAATCTTTTATACTTCAAAATTGAACTGTGATTGAAAGGTTTATCTGTTCCATCAAAGATTTCGATATTATGTTCAAAATTAATTCTCCTTGTGATAATAGATCTTGGTTGAAGATTCATATTTTTGGTTTGTAAGCACAATAGTTTTACAGCAAATTTGTTTTCTCGACTTGAAATTTATTTCATTTAGTGAAAAAAGATATCGTTTTGGTTAGAAATGCACCTGTTTAGTTGATTTTTTTTTTCATCAAGGTTCCACTTCTTTTGTTGAAAAATCGTGATTTTCAGGTTGAATTTCCCTTTTTCTAATTTTGGCAATACGGTTTTCAGCTTATCCTATTATACAAAATTGACGAGTTAGCTGTTAGTTTGAAAAAAATGCATTACGTACGGAAATAAGTAAGAATTTTCAGGTGAATGTTGATAATAAAAAACTGCAATAGAAACTTTGATTCCTCAACAAACTGCAATAGAAAAATTGATTTCTTCAGCTGACATTCTCTTCATGACCAACAAAAATATTGCCTACGCCTTTGGCTTCAAAGTTACACCCAAATTTATTTTCAGGCATCTGGAAGAGGTGAATGTTGACCCTGGCCGAGCTGAACCAGACAATGGTTGGAACTGTATCATTTACACTTGCCGCTCCGAATCAACAAAAAAAAATAATTGTTTATGGCCATTTATGTCATTGTCTTACAACCATGATTCTTTTTTCATTTTAATGTTTGAATTTTTTGAATTATTTTGAGCTTTATCAGAGTATTTTATCCCAATTTTGAGCTGAGATCGCATCTTCCTCTATAATCAACTCTGTAAGCTCAAATAATTAATATTTCAAAATTTTGATGATATTTACAGTCAGACAAAATGTCAAGGTAGCCGTCTGATTTTTTTTCATTCGTTTTTATCAATTTTTCAACAAAGCAGAGCAAGTCAAAGTTGACTTTTGAAATTTACGTTTTCGACCGTGTTTTTGTACCTTCACATTATCCTAACTCCATTTTTAATCAATATGTGGAAAACCATGAATGGGAAATTGGTGCCTAATAAAGTAACCTTTACAATCAAGTTTGTTTTATTCTTCAGCGATTTTTTGGCACCGACTCATTCAAATTTTTGTAGAGAGGTCAGGACTTTTGAAACTTATAGTAGTTGAAAAACGGATCCCGAATGTTTCCTTCATATTGTGTAATTGTTTCTCATTACAGATTGATTCACCCTGGCAAGATGCTACTTGGTATGATTGCAATGGCAGTATTACTATCCCTTTTTGCTTACACCAGTACAGAAGGAAGGGCTATACATAATTTCAAAAAGCAATACCCGGTGGCTGGAATTATCTTAATTGTATTGGGCGGCTGTTTTGTTACTTATGCCTTGGGCTCTTTGCTCGTCTTCTTAATAGGCATACTTTTGCCCTTTTCTGGTACGTCTCATCCTCCTTCGTCAATGCTATAAATATCTATGTGCTTGGTTGAACTGAGCGAAATTAATTTATGTTTCAGTTATTTTCATTCACTCGTCTCTGAGGCTAAGAAATATTAAGAACAAGCTTGTCAATAAAATAGAGGGCATTGGCCTAAAGCGCACACCAATGGGAATTTTTTTGGAACAGCTCGGTATGGAACAAGAACTATTTGCTTAAACTTGTATGAATTATTTACAATATGACTTTCAATTATTCAAGTTGAATGAAGGGAAATGCTCGAGAAATCATATATTTCTTGAGTAATTGGCTTATAGCCCTCGACACTTTTTCTGCATAATCATAATCTTGCAGAAACGGAAATGATTTATTGCTGGTATCTACTTGTACTTCATATGTCGAGTAAGGTTTTCTGTTAAAATTTGTATATTATATAGCCTTTTGATTTATTGGCTAATCTTACAAGTATTATTTGTTGTGTAAAAATGAAAAGTTTATATTTAAGATTTTACAGAGTTTAAGATAATATATAGTTACTTTTAGTTTGTAGAGTAACTGGAATATATCTAAAATGCAAGCAAACCTCGTGTATAAAATTATTAGTCACATAATTGTTCACATGACAATTGCACTGTAGGGTACGTTACTATAATTGTGTGTAATGCAATTATTAATTATTGTAATGCAATAAATGATATAATATACTAAAGAACTGAATAGTTTTTGTATTTCTAATCGCTTTTTTTGATGTTGACACCACAAAACAGCCAATACAAATGTTTATTCTTTGTAATCCTCGTTTCTGCAGAGTTTTTCAAAGTAGAAACTTAAAGTATATAATGGTATGAAATTCCTACCTAATTTTTCATTTATTGCTTTTTCGTTCATCTTGTAGAGGATGTCACTGGTATGGCTCTACGTGCACAAACATCTGTCATGAAAACACATCATGATTAACCTGCTTCCATCAAGGCCGTTTTCACACTAATACAAGGGAAGATTCTTTTAACAATAAGCTTATTATGGAGAAGGAAGAACTGATATGAGAACCAAATAAATATTTTTGACAAGTTTTCCAAATCATTGTCATTTTTAATTTTTTATTGATTCTATAATGGGCAATTCCTCAGAACCTCAATATTTTCGTAAAATAAATTTCGAAATAGAAATAAATAGCGACACATATAACCTTTCACATTGCTTATTTGCATGACCACAATTCCATTCTTACTCCTGTACAACCGTTAACCTGATACGACGGGCCGTATGGATGTGTTTTAAAAATGTTCAAATCTAAGCTTATTCATTGCATTTTTGTAACAAGTAAACCAGTAGAGAGCTAGTTTTTTTTATATTGCGAACGACTTATAATTCAAAACTTAAAAAAAAAAAAACATTGTTACAATATTTTTTTTCTTCTCTATTCTCATTAAAAAAATCTTTCTTTATGTTTCGTGCATTATTTGAATTGATTAAAGACCACGGAATTTTTCACTCGACATTTATGAATGTCCGTTATATCAGCGACACATAATTAGATTCTAGAATAATTTCTAATCCAATTACATGATTTTAAGATTTTTGTCTTGAGATTCCCAAATGGCAAAATTTGAAATGCGTTTTGTTTTGAAGTAAAAACTCTATAACGATGAGATTTCGCATATATTGAAGGTGGATTGTGATGTATTACAAATTTTTTGCATAAAAACTGTTTTCTGATGTAGTTTTCGTCACAAGTAAACCTATCTCATAATCATTTATTCCTTATTATCAAATTAAAACCCATTTGAATAACCAGAACACCTTTTCTGAAGGTTACTGAGAATTGCCCCAAATAACATTTTTTGTTGTTTATTCTATGTAGAGACGTTGACAAAAATTATTATCGCAGTAGTTTTTTTGGCCATACTTCATTCAAAATTCAAGAAAAGTTCCCTTATCTAGACTCTATTGAACTCAGAATAATGGTTAGATTTGATTAGTTTGAAGTTATAAGTACATCTACAATTGCAAAATGCATCTGCTGGTTGCAGTTGGACGAAAATAAATTACTGCACAAATTTTCGAATCAGAATTTATTAATATAATGCAATTTTAGTTTGATCGTACGGGACAAACTGAACAGATACACGTTATATATATATTGTATACAGGCAATGCCAAGTCCATGTACACACTTTTTTTTAAAACGCACATACTACAAGTCCTTTTTTAGCTTTTTTATTTGCTTATATAATTAAAACATCTTATTTCTCGGATATGCGTGTACGTGTTCAGTTTGACTTTTTCTTCCTATTTAGTTTCAAACTGAATTAATTTTACATTTGATAAATGATGCTATTACGTCGTATCTTCTTCGAAGAAAATATATATGTAACGTATATAACGGGCACAAGATTTTCCTAAATTAGTTTTTCAAAAAATTTTTCAAAATGAAACATAAATGGATAAGTCTTGACTTCCGTCGTTGTTGCATTTCATGATGAAAAAATACGCATTATTCAGTTTTAATGTAAAATATAAGGCTTACAAAAATTGTCAATGATGAACACTTATAAATTCTACGGTTAAAATAGTACAGAGCTTCGCAGAATGCAGATAAAATTAGTACAATTCCCAAGAGAATAATTTAGAGTTTTCGACAAAAGCCACAGTTTCTATTTTCAAATTATATGTTCAGGAGAAGTAATAAAATAAAAGATTGTACAATTTGTTCTCATGAAAAACAGATCATAATTTATAGTTAAAAAATTTATTTCAGCAGAGTGAAGTGAAAGTTTAATCTTAATTAATCTTTCATTTGAAAATCTCACTATATTTTACTTATAAATACTGTATTGGAAGGGAATAAAACCGAGTCTGATAGGAGTAAATCCGGTGACAAATCTCCAATAACAGTCCTTGGAAACGGTATTATAAATGTGTGCTCGGATAGTGAATAGCCCATACCTTCCATTTTTTCCAAGAAATGCTACATTGATTGAATAAATATTTGATTAATGATTGATACACATCAAATAGGCATATTGATAGTATAGTTAGAATTTCGAAAAACTCACTTGAATTCTTTCGCTCGCTACCATTGAAAGTGTCTCTTTGGAACCATTTGGTAGTCGTAAGCAAAGTCGCAGTGAAGGTGCATTATTTTCTAAAAAAAATTAAGAATGTAATATAACAAATATTACTAATAGTTTTTTTTCATTTGAAAATTCTTTTTACCTAACTCAGGCTTATTTGTGGAAAGCGTCTCTTGATCTGATTTTTGAACCTAACGTAAATAAAAAGCACATGTGAGGCATTGCAAAGAAATATAAACAAAATATGCATATATATTAACTGTAACTCTACGAACCTTTTTTTCTGCAGCGTCAGTACTTGATTGGCTTTTTGCATCCAACTCATCTATCCTAGATCTTTTGCTAAGAATAGTGGAATTACTGTTTACTACACTTGTACTGCTTACGCTAGCATGAGCATCTCCATCTGTAAGTTTTTAAAGGAGTTTTCAATTTATGGATCAGGATCGTTATGTATTATATGTGCATTTCGTGACTAACCAAACTTTGAATTTTTTCCTTCCATGAGCCTGTGTTTTTTCGTGGCAGATGTATTGCTCTATAATTGAAATTAAATTTTCTTGGTTATATATTTGTGTAAAAATTATTGTGACATTCATTTATTTAATTGTTTACTCACGCTGATTACCGAATCAGTCAAGATGCGTTTCGTTGACGATGAATCCGAAGTATTTTTCCACTCATCGGTAACAGACGGCTCTTGAGGCGCACATTCAGGAGATGCATGAGTACTTAGCATATCGTTCAGTCCAGATACTAAACTATCTACTGTAATTTGATTGTACGCTCTCATACATTCTCCAGTTCTAGGATCTACGACTCCCAAGTACGGATATCCCGCAACATTGTAGAAGTCAATGTACCGTTTTCCTTCTGACGCGTTAGATAATACCTAAGAGATTAATCATTTAGTTTCATTAATCATTTCATCTTTGGAATTTTTTAATTCAAGGAATCAATTTTTCAATTTTCTATCTAAACAAAAAGTATATACACCTGCCAAAGAACAAAATGATCCTTGATCATTTCTCGCACTTGCTCATTGGGCCATACATCGCGATTTAGAATTTGGCACGCAAATTCTTGTGAATTTTGAACGTTTACGAGCAACCATCGGTTCATGGATTTCGCGTATTCTCTTGCTTCCAGAAACGATCCAAGAAATAGTATGTCAGAGGGTGGTCTGAACAAATCCTCCAAACGTCGGGATTTTCTCTGCGAAATTTTCCTTGCGCCACTTGCTCTTCGAGTCATTTCTTCTTCTTGTCTTTCTAGAATAAAATGTTTATTTCTTATCGTACAATTTGACTTGATAACAAAATTAGCATAGATCACTAACGAACTGTATTGTTCTTACTTACGTGTTTCAACGTTAAAATCCCGAAATCTGTCAAAGACATTATTGGACGATCTTGGGACGGCACATCCAATCTCCGTTGGTACAAGAACCTGTTGAGTTGGTAGAATCGGAGCTCGAACCGACGGTTCAGGATCAACTTCTGGTGGAATTGGAATTGCTCCAGGTCCTCCTCCCTCAAACAATAAAGTGACTGCAGTTTCCACATCTCCCCCAGCCAGCGCCAAGTATTGTTCTGCAGCCGATTCACTCTCTCCTGATAAAAGATGAATGTGATGACAGGTTATAAAGATATGTATTTCAAATATTTATCAATTATCAGAAACTTTAAGTCCATGCTCAACCACAATATTTATTTCTGTGTATACACTGCTATTTTGATTACTCGAATTCAATGTACACATGAACATAACCAACAAATTTTGTAAATCAGTGATTCATTTACGAGATTGGTAAGCTTACCTGTAACTTCTATAAATTTTTCGATGAGGCTGCGATCCATTGTTAATATATTTCAGGTTGTGCAATTTTTTGATTCTTTAGGGAGACTCGAAACACGAAACAATGATAGTATTTACTGCAAGCTACACTACTACTAGAATGTACGCAACGCCATTTGCCTTTTGGTGTCAACTGCACAACTGCATTTTTTAAACGGAAAAAAATAGCAAATCTCAAATATTTAGATGATTTTATAAATGTTCAATTTGTTCATCGAATAAAAAATTTTCATTTAAAGGGCTTAAATCTAATACTCATAATAATCTAATACTAGTTCTAATTTATGTTCTTTTTATAATCCTTATTATTAAACATTGCAGTTTTTAGTTTATGTGCAAAACTATATAATTTATGGCGAAATATTGTTGAATAATCCGACGATGATACTGCGACTACGCTAATAGTATAAAAATCAACAAATCCAAAAATTAAACAATGATTCATTTATTTGACGATGTTGTACACTGTTAATGATTACAGAGCAAACATTGATCTATTCGCACTCATAAGCACTATATATTATAACGCATTCGAAAAGATGTCAACAGATCATCTCGAAAATACATAATTGAAAATTATCGGTACATTTTAGACTACAGTGCTCGCTGAATAGAATTTCCTTAGTGACTTGACTTTTCTTCTTCCTTTTCTGCACCAGGTTGTCTCTCAGGATAATGAGGATACAATGTTGGGTTATTGAGAGGGTCTAGTGCATGCTCAGGATAAGAATCTTTGAAGTCTTCCATAGTCATCTCATTGATTGGTAGCAGGCCTTTAATTCTAGTTATTTCAGCATTAGCTGCTTCTATCGATTTATTAGACTCTTTTATATATTTTTCGATTTCTACGAGCTGAAAAAAAGTTATAAACAATGTATAATAATGCGGAAGTTAAAAAGATAAATGTCATAAGCAATCAATACTTCTCTTACCGCTTCCTTCTCCTGAGCTTCGATTGTTGCAGTATAGCTATCAGCGGGGTAAGGAATGGAGAGCGATTCATATTGTTTTTGGAATTGTTCAACCATGCCCGGAACAGAAATAGTTTTCTTATAGTGGGCCCAATCAATTTTGGGAGCAGCCTCTGGATTTTCTTGGACCCTGCAAGAAAAATCATTTACATTAGTATTTGCACACAAATGATTGTACTTCAGTTTCAGGTGAGGGGCAATGCCACAAACACTTTATTTTTACTGTCACTCGGGTTTTAGAACAAGTGAATCCCCCCTAATGAGGTTCAAATTTGTTTAAATGGATTTAAATGAAAAGTAAAAAACAGTTTTTTGAAAATTATTGGACCACACTCTCGACCTAATATTCTGAATTCTGCTTTGCAAAAACCAGGGTTTCAAAATTCAATATTTTTGAATAATCTCTTTTTGCAAGGTGTAGGTACACACATGTATTTTTTTCATCTTAGAACAATTTAGAAATCACGTAGTAGTGTATCCTCTAAGTTCTTTATTATCATATAAGGATCAAGTAATTTAACTGGCAAAGATATCTTTACATGATGGCAAGTAATTTAAAACATTTAAATAGTGAACAATCGACAGCAACATTATATAACTTGTAAAAATTTTATAGCATACGAACTTTCGGAGGTACAAATCCGATTTAGCTTTGAAGGCTGCTAGCACATTCTTCTCACTTTCAGGAATCCTCTCTGCAAGAGCAGCCCAATTTATTGCTTTCAGTGCTCGGCGTGACATTTTTGTACGCTGCACAAAATATGAGAAACGAGGTAGAAAAACTAATTACGAGGTTGATGAGAGTAACGAGAGGTTGAGGTTACAAGTTACAACTAAGGAGCTAAGGAATCTCGATAGGTAAAGTAGAAACATGGCGGAAGCACGTCGCATTCTTTGTAGCCAACTTCAAAGGATAAGAATACGCATGATCGTCATGAATTTTGGCCATGTTTCTTACAAAAATACAAAGTGTACTTCACATACTGGCATGCACCTGTAGAGATGGTTAATGGAATGCATATATATTATATATACATACATATAAGATCAATAAATAGGATGCCTAAAATGTGAAATTCATAAAATTTTTGAAAGACCGCGGAGCAGGCAAGATGTATATCAGAATCTCATTGGCTGCAATTCACCCGGGTAATTTAAAATCATAAATGAACCAATAGAAATTGTAATAACAAAAAACATGAAGTTTCTTAGAAATATTTCAGGTACATGTTAGAATAAAGAGCAATTATTGTGAAATCGTTGAATTTGAGACTTTTTGACTTGTTTTAGATTTTGCGCAGTTCTGCGCATGCGATTTTGGAATCTACTTTTTTGCTTTGGTAAGGTGTTAGGGGCGGAGTGGGTGGTGAACATAAAGAGGATATCGTATTTATCAGTGCGCGTCCTTCGGTTCGTTTGATTTCGCCGCTTTAATACCGGCGATCAACGAGATGTAGTGATGCCGAAAAAGGGCACGAAGCACGTGAAAGACTCGGGAATCGCGAAAAAACATAACAAGGGTGATTCAACAAAATCGGATATTAAATCCAAGCACTTTCGGAGTGTTCATATCGGTGTTACAAATGGTAGGCGATGGCGTTCGCTTAGGAAGCGTTTGGGATTATTGACGGATGAAGAGCTAGCTGTATATTTGCTAGATTTGGCCGATTCTATTGTGAGGTATGTACAGGGGGTTTCTACTTGTTTTCTTTGAGAGATAAGCCATCTGCATCCACCTTAGCCACATGGGGCAGCTGTCACTTGGCCGGGAGCCCCTTCCTTTCTTACACTGCATGTACTCGTATTATCGCTAAGTGTTTTGAGAACAATTCGCCATCTTGCGGTTTATTATGAAGGGGTTGGGGGTGCATAAAAAGCTGATGAATTTTTCTCGTGGAGACGCGGTTCACGAATTCTGCTCCTTTTATTAGAAACTCTGATAATCGGATGTCTATGTGAGATTTCGTGTTTCTCTTATGGCATGCATGCATGTCAAATTGAAAGAAGTGAATTATATATCCACATATAATATTTGATAAATTAGGTTTTTTTTCTTTATACTTTTTTTTGAGAGAGAAATAACATATCATGGGAAGAAGTTACCTAATACTAAACACTACCGTCCTTATTTTTCCGGGTTTAATCTCTTATTCTTACGGGGGTTTTCACATTGTCCAGGGTTTTAGGAAGTATAGCAGAAAACTGATATAGGATTTTTTGTTTTAAATTTTGAAAAGTATTTTGTGTCTAAAGCGTGGTGTTGTTTCCTTCAGAATTGTTTCTTAACGGAAAATATTGTAAGTGGTAAGCCGAATTTTGTGTTTTAAAAGGATATGGATGAATCTTACTTTCTTGAATATAATAAAATCAAACCTAAAATGATGGTTCGTTGCTTGGAAAAACATTATTTCCAGTAAAACTGTCTTATTGCATTTTTGGTTGAGAGTTCGTATTTAGTTGCAAATGATCTTTTATGTTGAAAAATTCTATATTCGAGTTCAAAATTCAATTTTGTTGTGAAGAATTCGTCTTTTTGGGTTAAAAATCAAAGAATTTGATGAAAATTCGAGTTTTTGACTCGAAAATGATATGTCTTGGTAGAAATTATATTTTTTATTGTTAAAAATGCAACTGCATGGTTGGAAACTAATCTTTTTTGGTTGAAGATTTCAAAAATTTTTTGAATTCGTCTCTTGTGGTTGATATCAACTGTTTTTAATTATAAGATTAATTGTTGTTAAATAATTTTGACACAAGCTCTGTTTGATTTCTCTATTTTAAAGGCGAGATGGGAAGTGCAAGAAAGTGGACTCGTGGAAAGCCAACCGCGACAAGAAAAACGATGCCAGTGTTCCTAAAACTGAAAGTACATTAGTTGATGAAGAAGAAGAACCCTTACGCCGTAGTCCAAGAAAACAAGGAACGGATGTTCTGGGTCCCGAGGTATCTTCCATCGATACGATACCATCTCTTCAGCCAACTGTATTGTTGGATGATGTGTTTAAACTAAACGTGAGGCGTAGTTTAAGAACAAAGCATCACAAGAGCAAAGATAAGCATCACAAAGAGAAACGTAAAAAGAGAAAACACTCTAAAACTACAAATAATGTCGAATTAAAAGTCAATCAACATAATTCAGGTTCATTACAAAACGAGGAGAAGGCTCTTGAAGAGCCAGAAGATACGACAGTATGTATTCCAGACTGCCAAACCAATTCAGTTGTACAAGAATTAAGAGTCAAAGCAAGCGAAAAGAAATCTACTGCCAAGAGTAAAGTTTTAGATAAAATAGTATGTGTGAAAAATGTACGTGGCGAAAATGGGCATTCTAGTTTAGGGGAGACATCTGAAAATGAAAAGGATAAGAATTATAAATATGAGTTGAACGAACAAGTGCAGGAACATGCTACGCAAAATCAAGATCTGGAAAATTTATGTTCAGAAACAATAACCGAAAATATAGAAAACGATAGTTTAGGTGAAACATCAAATTATCTGCTGGATCCAAACTGTCAGAATAACGAGGAGCGGAATATTCTTCAGTATGGCGTGGTTGAAGAAAGTGCAGAAACGATTCCAAGCGCAGCTACAGACGACCCAAAGGACCCAGACGACAAGAAATTGAGAAAAAATAAAAAGCGCGTGAAACACGAAAATCAAGCCGAGAAGAACACAACCACACAATTGAATGAGACTCCTGTGGAAGAAGTAATGCACAAGCATCGCAAAAGAAAGCACAAACATGTGCAGAGCGATCACAAGAACAAGAAACATCATGATGTTCGTAAAGCACCGCAGGATGGAATCATTATTACAGAAGAAATCAAAGAATTGGATTTAATTGAAAATGATTTTACTGGTGTCGCAGCTGACATTATTCAGAACGAGCAAGTCTCTGAAAGTACTACAGTGGAACCTCAGCGATTAGCAATTACTATAAAACTCTGTCAAGACTGCAACTGCCGACACTTGCAAGACGCTTGCCCTCTAATCGCACCACAATATACTATCAATGATTCTATAACATACGAAGATTGGTTAGTCAAGTATCAGGATAATATTGAAGTTGTGAAAGCCATTAATTCCAATGATCCAATGTCCGAAGGTTATGGAAAGTTTACGGACGATGGCTTTGATTCAGATGAAGATTCAGTTGCTTCCGAACATTGTAAACTGAAGGTTCAGGAAGAAAGCGAAGAAAAACCTTTGCAAATGGATCAGAATAGACCTCTATATGCCAGGGAATCTATGCCGGAATGTTTGCAGCTTAGATCTACAAATTCGGATCATGGACTTGGAATTTACGCCAAAAGTCCAGTTCCAATATATGCCAAATTAGGTCCCCTTGTTGGTATACCAGTTAAAGAAATGGACATACCTGATGACTTTCCTATGCGTCATATTTGGGAGGTAATAATATATTATTATTAAAATGAAATGTTTACCTCAGCATTTCAAGATTACCATGGCATTCACTTTTTTGTAATCTTCTTAGGTCGAGAACAATGGTAAGACTGGTTACATTAGTACAACTAATCCACTGAAGAGTAATTGGATTCGTTACGTTAGACCAGCCGAATCGAAGGAAGAACGAAGCGTGGCTGTGATTGTCAAGCAAGGTGAATTACATTTGGTAACTACTCAAAACATTACATCTGGAATGGAACTGACCTACTGGGCAGATTCTGAATCTTCCGCGTGGACGAGAAAGAATAAAATAGACAAAACAAGTAAGTATGCTTTCGCAGATCATAAAAATACAGCAAAACCTCGATAATTCAAATTTGCGATAACTCAAACTTTTTTTTTCGACCCCGGCTGAAACCCAATGTTTCCCATGTTAAAATTTCTCGATAATTTGAAGAGAATTTTATGTCCCGCCGTGATGATAACCTCTCCAATTCGAAGTACAGCAATGACTGGCTTCATATAATTAATCACAAATTTCAAAGAGAAAATCGGAAAGTTCTCCTACTTTTGGATAATTGTCCGTCTCATCCGAAAGTCCCAATTTAAAGTTTGAAAGTCATCAAGGTGGTTCACTTTCCACCAAAAGTGACTGCAAAATTGCAACCAATGGATCAAGGAATCATTAAGAACCTTAAGGTGATTAGCAAAGCTAATGTGGAAAATCTTGCAACACAAAAACAAGATGAAAATTCATTGGACGGTACTTCTGAAGAGTGGGATGATCTATAAAAAATATTGGGCTTCACAGTAGTAACTCTCGAAGATTTGGTTGATGTGGGCACTAATATCACTATTGCTAATGAACCTTCAGATAGTGAGATATTGGACAGTATAAAGGTATAAGAACCTTTAAAATCTGATGCCGATGTAAAATAATCTACTATTTTCAAAATACTAAACGGCCCTTTTTAGGACCACCAAATTATTTTTACGTTGGATAACTTATTGTTAATTTCAAACTTCTCCATAACAGGCATAAACACAATTGCATATTACCACATTCTCCCATTCCCTGATTCCTCTCAGCCTGTCGGAATTTCCACTTTTGATTATGATTTGATTATAATTGGAAAAACATTCGAATTATCGAGGTTTTACTGTAATTTGAAACAGACGTTCAATGTTTTGTTTATACAATATTTATTATGAAACTTTTTTAGATTGCGGAGGTTGTAATTTGAACTTTACTCATCCCATGTATTACCGTCTTCATTGTTGTATTTTTCACGATACACATTATAGTCTTACAATTAGGAAATATCATTGCAAGGTACGTACATGTGTTTCAAATAATTAATTCATATCGCACAATTGTTAAATTGAAAAGTGCAATTTCTTTGTCTATCGTAGGTATGCGGCGCTGCTGTTTTGGGCAAGGATAACATTATGAAACACGCAGCTGAACTTCATGCAGGTCGTGGTGCATACCAGTGTCAGTATTGCAAGAAATTCTTCTTAAGATTAAATTATCTTGAGATGCATAGGACGTACGGATGTTCTCAGAATCCGCAACGTTCTAGACCATTATGCGATTTTTGTGGTCGCAAATTTTGTCAACCACAAAAGCTAAAAGTACACATCAAACGAATGCACAGCGGTAATATGGATTTATTTTCTTCAATGTCTGGTCGATCAAATATCTTATATATTCATATTCCATTTTTATCATCTTTTAGACATGTCTGAGGTACTTCGAGAGTTTCAATGCAAAATATGCCTAAAATTGTTGGGTTCGCGTGCCGCCCTTCAGCGCCACATGAAAGAGGTTCATCACAAAGACGTCGTTGGAGCAGCTACGTGTGATCGTTGTGGAAAAATGTTTCAAAATAAGAGTAACCTTAAAATTCACATGCTGACGCACAGTGGAGTAAAACCTTTCAAGTGAGTAAACAATACATTTTTCAACCAAAAGCTAAATATTTTCAAACAAAAATAGAATAGTTGAGTTTTCAGTCAGTAAAATTAATTTTCAACAAAAAAAAAAAAGATAAATTTTCAAGAAAATAGTTGAACCCTTGATAATCAAAAATAATTTCTAACAAAGCAGTTTATCTTTTAACTAGGAACTTTCTACCAAAAAATATTTCTCTTCAACCAAGAAGACGAACTTTTTAACCAAAAAGACAAATTTGAAAAGAAAAAACAGTTCAACTTTCGGAAACAGATGCCTAAACAAAATTAAGACTTCTAAACCAAATAGTTGAATTGAAAAAGAATAATGATATGTATATATAACAAAAAATTTTTTAAATCCTTAATTATATTTTCAATCAGCTCTAATTCCAACTATGTCTAATGTTCTGTTAATCGCACAATTTAATTGTTATTAATAGATGAACAATTTCCATTTTTCAGCACAAAATTATCTTCTATCTAATATCTATCGAAATAATATGGAAGACTTACTTAAATCCAGCAAATTTTCAACAACTAACATTTAGCTCCATCATAAATTATTTTCCATCCTTTTTTCGCCGACCAAAATATTTTTCCATCCTATATGTATCTTAATAGCTTATTATACTCATTCTGCAGCAAAATATTATTCAACATCAAAATTTATGTTTGTTATAAATAATTTCAGTAAACAAATGGTCGATTTTCATTATTATATCGCGAAATAAATTCTTTACTGTCAAATATGTACCGACGGAGCTTATCGAACCAACTAAACTCCAAAGTATTGTTCACACATAATTTTTATCTTTGTTGTAAATAATTGAAGTTAACAAATAGAACATTTCATATGTTGTGCGGAAAAAAATTTCCCCCATTTTATATGTGTTGTAATAGCTTTTCAGACTTATACATTTTCAACATCTTTCCACGATAAATCTTTTTAAAACTGATTAAACTTCAGGAAATTGTTTACACCTATAATTTATCTTTATTATACAGTCCCATGCCATATTATTAGGTCAAAGCTGAAAAATCACTTTTCTATCATTTATCTACGATAGCCATTGATATTGAGACAATTTCTTGTAAAATCTCATGGAAGTATATAATAGACATTACATTTTATTCAAAAAATCATTATCGACATTGAACTCAAGCATTATTGCAAGAAAAAACGGTTTTTACCGAATAATATGGCAAGGCACTGTAATTGCATGTTTGTAAACCCTAAAATATTGAAATCCTTTGAAATGTTTTAAATTCCTTGAAACCTTTCATAGCTCTTAAAAAGGCCTTGAAATCTGTTAAAATATCCCAAAATATTAAACAATCGGAACTCTCATTATATTACTTTAATAAATCGAAAATTACTACGAATATTTTAGATAACCCCAAAAACAGTTGAGATTCTTCAAACTCTTTTAAAATCTCCTAAAATTTATTGAAGATTTTGGAAATTCCTTCGGATTAGATAAAATGCCCTCAAATTTTTCAAATCAATTTGTTGGAATCCCTCAGAACCTTTTAAAGCTCTTGAGATTTTCATACAATTTTTATGAATATCATAAAATCCAACAAATCTTTCGGAATACCTTCAACTTACTGTAATCAGTCGAAAATTCCCACTGAGTTACTAAATTCAATTGGAAATAACTTCATATAATTCAAATTGTTCAAAATCATGCGAAATCCTTCGAAACTCTTCACAGTTGTTAAAATTCCTGGGAATTTTTTAAAAAACACAAAAATCTCAAAACCTCTCGCAATCGGTTAACATGCAAAAAACCTATAAAATACCTTAAGATACTTCGAATGATATAAAATATTTACAGATCCCATCGAATTATTCAAATCATTTGGAAATTTCTTGGAATCTTTTGAAATATACTAAAATCTTTGAAATTCCTCAGAATCTTTTGAAATGTTTCAAAATATTCGAAAATCTTTGGAATTCATAAAATATATATTATGAAATCTCGTGAAATTACATGATATTACCTTCGAATTTTTGAAAATGTCCTGAAATATTATAAATCTCTTAAATCATTCAAATCCATGAACTTCCTTGGAAATTTCTAAATCTCTTCAAGATGCCTTGAAATCTTCTAAAATATCCTGAAACATTCGAATCCCTTCGAAATCTTTCAGAATCCCGAAAAAAAATCGGAGCTTTCGAGAATTTCTTGCAATTTCTCAAAATACCAGAAAATCCATCAAATTATATATTTTGCGGAAAGGTGTATAATTTCATTGTGACTCTTTCTGCAGGTGTAAAGAAAACGCATGTAAAGCTGCCTTTACTACGAAACAGTGCCTACAATTTCATTATAAGAAGGTGCACGGTCTTACTGAAGAAATGATGCCTAAAATTGAGCGATCCGTCGCCTATACGTTTGATGCCTACAGTGGAGGTTTAATAGAAGACAATGGAAGAGAAAAATCGCCAAGAAGAAATAGAACAAGTTCTCAGGTAAAAATCTATGGATACATAGATTGATTTAGTTTCTGACTGGTGACTCTTCGTCTTACCTTTATGCTGATTTTATATTTTGCTTCCAGGATAACAGCAATAGTTTACCTTCTCTGGACGAGTCTAGTTCAGAAAATAGTCTCAAAACTGAGCCTAGCCTAAACCTCGTTCAGCCTAGTTCAATTGAATTTTCAAGTGAAGGAGATACGATTAGATTCAAGGTAGATCGTGATATTCCTACGCCCCCACTCCAACAGCCTGTGCCAATTTCGAATCCTGTCGAGTCAGCGATGGAAAATATTCGTACCGAAATTGTGGATCTCTACGGGACCTCAAGAATGCAGAGTAAAGGCAGCAAAAAGTGGATGGGTGAATTCAATCCACAACCCACAGATATCTCCAGCAACCTAATTTCTGAATCACCTGTCACGCAAGACATTTACGAATTTGAGGATAGTAGAAAAAGAGTTGAAGGAGAAGATGAAGAGGAGGAACAAGTGTCGCAAGCTCATAATTTGTTGAATGGTGACAAATTTGGTTCGAGTGTCTATAGACGCACGGAAAGTGCGAGTGCTAGTCTCTTGGTAGAAGCTGCTTTGGATGCAGCTGAACGAGATATAGGAGCAGTATCTAGTCCTATTCTAGATGACAATGATCGCGAAACACATTTGTATTCGATCTCGAACCAGCTGCAATCCCCAATGCAGCAGAGGTCACCTGATTCTCATCTCGATTCATATATTCAGCAACAAGAGGATCTCATGCCATCTTCGCCAACGCCAGACAGTCGACACACTACGCCAAATCATTTGCACATAGACTACCATCTTCATCGACCGCTTGATTATATAACAAACAGAACTCACAGTATCGAGCAGTATCTCCACCATGATGATTTGCCACGCGTATCTTCACCCAACACCTATGTTCACGTTCAACAAGAAGATTTAGCGTCACCATCATCAACCCCGAATCCTCGCTACCAAGATTTGCATCATCACCATCATCAAGTTCCAACCGATAATTTATCCAGTGACGAAGGAGATTCGGTTGCTCAAAACTTGAGTTTATCTGTGAAAGAGAAAGCTTTGCAACTCGATCTGTCAACATCTTACAAGTATGATGCCTTGGATTCAGAATTCGGAAGAGAAAGATCAAGTTTTGAGCCCTTAGTTCTTAGCAGTGGAGAATTGCAAGGATTGGATATGTCTGCAAGGGGATTCCACCACAGCTTTGGAGCCCAAGCGCAGAACACGAGGTATCATCATCATTTATACGAAATTTCAGAGCGACAAAGTGTTGATCTCAGTAGGACTGGTGGTTACTCCATGTCGCCTCCACCTCCGCTACCTCCACCCCCTTATCCTCACAGTGACGTTCTGAGGGTAGTTAGTTTGGATTTAACACCAGGAGGCAGACACAGTGTGGATTTAAGTCTCTCAAGGTCCCATCATTTACATGGACCTGGTGCTCGATTAATTACGAGTCCACAGCCTCCCGGTTCTTCTACACCACACGTGGTACCTGATGCAGTTGAAGGACGAATTCTGTCTCCTCCACCTCCTCCATTGCCGGGGTATAACTCTACGTATCCCGTAAGTCCTACGCCGTATCATCCTCCTAGACCTGGTTATCATCATTATTCCGGGTACTACTGATCAGTTTAGGGAATCTGATTTCATCCTCTAAATCCACGTTTAATTTCAAGTAGTATTTATAAAGCTAGATCACGAATGCATAATTCAAGTTTACCTGGCTTTTTTCGCGTTCCATTTGCCTCATAACAATTTCTGATAGGTTATCCACCATTGAATTCAGGTGTATACCTATTTCTGAATTCTTTCAATTTTATCCGCAAAACTCTGGGAAATGAAATAAAAAAAGGATATAACGATGAAATTTTGACAACACACTCCTAATGTTCCCATTGAAACTAAAAAAATGTATAAAAATATAGGAAAGGAAGAGATGTCTTTCTGTGTTGTTCAAATTAGAGATTCTCAAGTACAAATTTGGTTGTCAGATTCTTGTCTCTTTTAATGAGATTGGATTTTGAAGACTTTGTTGTTAATCTTCTTTAGTCTTTTGCATTATTTCAAATATTTTGTAACCCAAAATTTTTGGGATAAAAAATTTAAAACTTTAAATCAGATACAGCTTTTATAGAAGAACATTCACTTAACCTTCATGTAATTATTCGAATTGGTCTGGAAGTAAGTTAAATTCTTCTGGATTCTCTCGAAATCTTCCGCGTCCGTTGGAATTGTTTTCAGTTCTTTTGAATTCCTAAAATCAGGTGTGAACCAAAATAAAAAATTTTAATTTTTTGCCATGGCTTCGAATTGACTGATTTTAGACTGGAACTAAATTTACGTGGATTTACATATGGCAACCGATGACAAGAGTGGACTAAATATCTAATAAATAGTAGACACTTGTGCTGTTGATGGTAAATCAAATCTTTATTTAAAAAATCGTATTTGTAGCTCAAAGGTCTGCCTATATATTTTTTTTCAATCATGCTATTTACTTTTTAGAAAATTTGTTCAAGAAATAGTTTTTAGAAATTGTAAGCTACATTTTTGAGAAAGTATTTATTCGCAGAAGTTTGAATTATGCATCGTTTCGAAGTAATTTTTATACCTTTATTTAAAATGTGATTGTATAAAATTTGTTTATGGACGTTATTTGTAGAACACGAAGAAATTAACATATAGTTATTAAGAATTTGTTGCCACGATGAGTATTTATTCCGTTTTGAATACATTTCACTTTAGTTTACTTCACATTTTCATTTGTAGAGGACAATCCACCATATTATTGAGATATTAGTAGGAAAGTACCGGTTTCATTTAAATTCAAAATGTCATGAATGACAAAAATAAGAGTTCATGAAGCCAGGGGGCACTAATACCAGACAGTCGTAAATATTTTCTTCTTGTATATCATTTTTGTTGCCTGTTACTTTAACTTAAGAATCGAATTATTTTATTTTTTTAAATTCGAAGAGAAGGATGCTATTTTTTCGTTGAAAGATTTCAGGGAATTTGTTAGATCATTCTTTGATTTAACATTGATGAGAAAATGTGTTGAAAAAAAATTGTTGATCAACTTTCGACTTATATTAATTTATATATATTAATTTTACTATAAATTCCTTCACTTCCGTGACTTACGTCGCTCGCTATTATTCATTATAATTGTAGTCCTGGATACCAATATCGCTTTGAAAAAGTATTTTTAGTAGTTTTTAGCCATTGATACGTATTTCAAAAGAAACTGCCACTAGAAAATTTGGAAATCTCACGATTTTACTTTAAACATGATAGAATTTGTCTCGGTTGTTCATACGATTTCATAAAAAAATATGACAATACATTTTTTATGTTATTGTATATAAGTA
The DNA here is from genome assembly GCA_011762715.2 of Neuroterus valhalla. Classification (NCBI taxonomy): domain Eukaryota; kingdom Metazoa; phylum Arthropoda; class Insecta; order Hymenoptera; family Cynipidae; genus Neuroterus; species Neuroterus valhalla. The sequence goes on along the minus strand of WSXT02234317.1, from coordinate 7,421 downwards.
CGTACCACGTATACGTATATATAAAAACATCCTCTTTATACAAAATATTAAGGCAGGCGAGATGCACTTCTTAGGCACAATAATTGTAATTGTAAGAGGGTTATCCAGGACTGTATATAGCCTATAAATATGAATTAAATGAGAATGCCTAACATAAGTCCTAAGTACATGTGCATGGTGATAACGGTTTATAATATTACTTCCTTCATTCTAGTCACTGTAGATACGCATAATCTAAATATGCAAGATTGTATCTATAATATAGCCTGGGTAATAAAACAATCGTTGCATTACAAATCAGAACAATATTTTCAGCCATGATCTAATCAAGTTTGATACAATTTATGATTTGTGATTGTACGATCTGTTATTCGTTGTAAAATGATAATCTACTTATGCTTAGCTTCCAAGTTTTAAGATTCTGTATCATTATTTCTCTTCGCTGGTTTATGAACTAAAGCAGAGGTGTTCAACGCGGGAGCAACGGTGTAAATAACTGTCACTCGTCAATCCCTTCTCTTACTACCTTGGATGCGTCCATGCGGTGAGCGCGATGTGGAAAAGGGAAACGAGAAGAGAATTCTCGAAGAAGCGCTCAGAGAAGGGGAAGAAAGTAGAAGCGCGCCAGCCTTGCGTTGGACACCCCTGAACTAAAGTATGAAATTTGTTCTTACTTGGGCTGCTGTGAGAGTGACGGTATTGAATATAAATATTATAAATTTACATCCATTTGCCATCTGTCGATACCAAAGATCCAAAAGGTTGTTCTACTTTTGTGCCAAACAGTAAGGCGTTTACAAATAATATACTTTTCTAAATGCCTATATTGTCACCAAGTAATGATTAAAGGCCGTCAGCTTTACAGTGAACTGTGTACATATTTCGAACAAAATTATACATATTTCATTGCATTTTTCTGCTGCAGTCTTACTTGAAATGTATTTGTAGTTGCAAATATTGCAACTTGCAGCTGACCATATTTAATAATCACTTATTAATAAATTAATGTAGGTTCTAGGTACTGATTTATTTAAAAATTCAGTTTACTTCCATGTGATACCGTAATTCTCCTTCTCATGTATAATGCTCAAATGCATCGTTAACAAAGTATAATATAATCTTTAAAAAATTAGCGGATTAGTAGCATAATAATTTTATTAAGCATAATTTTTCTGCATTGTGTAATACTATTCCTGCGATACATTAGGATTTTAGGTGTAAATCCATTTATACAACTAAGTGTGATATTACGATATTAATTTATTTGAAATTTCGTGTTGAATGTATAAACCTTGTTTAAGTAATTATTGTATTACGATTATTGTGCATGAAACGTTCGAGTGATTGGAGTAAAATTTCATTGGTTGTATTTTACAGGGATCCGCAATATTACTATTTCGTTCTGAACAACATGCAAAGGAAGAATTTCTTGGAAGAAAATTTATTATTACCTGTATTTTATATATTTTTTCCATTTATGGTATTTTATTTAGAGAAAAGCCAATGTAAAATAGTAAAATTGTTGGTCCTTGAGTGAAAGAATAGCTAGAATTTTCGATAAATCTAAAAAGAATATTAAAATATTTACCAGTACAAAACGCGGCACAGGATATATTTGTATCAGGTTTATTAATTGTAAGTAATATTACATAGAATCCAGCATTAAGTAAAGAGACCAAAATAATATTCTCTCCCTAAACATGCCTTTCTCTTTATTACATCCAACAGTCCAACATAATATACGTTTAATTTAAGTGTATACCTCTCAAAAATAGAATTAATGTAGTACTTCGAATTGGAAATGTTAAATAATTGTTGATTCAAACATTTGAAAAAGTGAAATGTTAAATAGGTACGTTTGAAATTTGAACACGATTGTTTGACGAAAAAATTCCTTTTATGAAAGTTCATGCTTTAACTCCCCGAATTCGTTCAATGTTAAACAAAGAATTTACTTGTTTCATTTACATTAAAAAAAATTTATATTTAGGTGTTCCGTTAAAGTGTATCGAATTTTCTCTAAACATTTCTCTTTATAATTAGCCGTAGCATACAAAACGAAAATGCCTCTTCGACTCCCACCCCCAAAAGTTGAAAAATTGGGTTCCAAAGTGTATGATCTGATTATTATTGTTAACAATCTAATTGTTATTTTTCTGCATTTTGATTGATAACATTTTTTTGGTATAATTAAGGTAGAGAGTCGCAGTTTTTCTTATTTTTCAAACTTTGAACTAAGAGGGATAAAATAATTAATATAAGGTAACGTAAACTATTTATAAAAATTTATATATTGTTGTGGAAATTCCCAAGTTTTTTTACCTTTACACTTAGAGTGAAGTAGTAACCAATTAAATTTTTCTTTAAATTGCCCAAACAATTTTCAATCTTCTATATAAAACCTCTATTCAATTAATAATAGAAAAATTTAGTATTTTTTGTGATTTTCGACTTACCTTTGGCATTTAGTTACAACTAATAATGAAAAAAGATCAAAGAGTATCATCAGAATCTTTTTGTTATGAACTAATAGTAAATTAACATCAAACATGAAATTTTATTAAACAATCTCCTTCCCCTGTGGATATTTTTTTTCAGAATAAAAATCCAAAAGTTAGCCACTTACATCTTATTTCACACTATACTTTATGGCGGTTAGTAATCTGATTAAGATAAACAAATAATTTGATTACTTGCATTAGTTGATAAATCAATCCAACTGAAAAGGCGGGAATTCCAGAAGAAAATGAAACTTTTCAGCATTCATTTGAGAGAAGATAGTTATAAACAATAATAAATTGTTGAAACAAGTACTTTGTTATCTTGCCTTGATTATTACCTCAATCAAACGAAAAAGTTGACGAAAGGTTCAAAATTTCAGGAAAAAACCGCAACTTTTTAACATTATTCTAGACGAATGTTGTTTTAAATGATGATTAATTATCTAATTATCAATAAAAAAAGTAAAAACTAATATTTTAGGCATGAGGAAAAATTTGTGTTAAAAAATATACCGAAAAATAAGAGCAAGCGCCAAAAACTCGCAAAACTCAATATACTGCAGTTATAGGAAAAAATAAATTCATCATAATTTCCTAAAATTTCCTTAACTCTTAATTGATACAAAATAAAAGATGTACATTTTATGGTAATTGTGAAGATGATTCAAAAGTTAATCTGATACGCTGCATATTGACGATTTTGTCCAATATTTACAACAAAATTGGACCACTATATCGACAATTTTCAATAAACTTCAATGTTTCAAAATTAGTTTTGGAAAATTAAAATTTCTTGGTTTAAATGCGAATCTAGAAAATTGTGTAATTTAAACATTAAAGTATCCTAGAATAATTGTTCGGCATTAAATTCGTTATTTTAGGAATTCTCTTCTTAAACTTTTGACATTTTTTAGTTTTGAAGGTTAGCTTTCAAAAATTGAAAAGACTGGGAAAACTGAGTGAAACCCAGGAAATCAGTGGGAGTTTTCATTATTGAGTAGCCATCCCTGATCTAATATTTTATTGATCATTTTCCAGTTTACAATTAGGTGCAAAAATAAATTTAAATAAGGTAACAGAGTCAATATCTTTGACAGAGTAAAGTGAATTCGACTACAGAGTCCTCTTGAGGTTCATCCCTTTCCAGTGCCGAAACTGGCGAGTGCCGAAGCCGAAGCGACATTTTCCACAAGTGATTTTGGAAAACAGGAAAAATGGCTTGTTCGGCGGTGCGAAGTCCTATTTTGCGAAATCCTTCGGTGAGAAATTCTTACATCTTACGTTTAAGTGAATATTAATCTAATGGCAATTATTCCAAGTGGTGTTATCCTTCTAATCATATAAATTGTGTCGTGCTAGGTGTTATGTAAAGTCTTTTGGCCTGTGCCGTGTAAACTTGAATTATTACTCCAAAACGTATAGAATATCATTCTATGAACGAAAATCATGAATCGTTCTCAATTTTCATAACAAGTAATCCGACCTAACTCTTTATATGCGTCTCCAAGTTTTAACATTACGAACTTGTTAAATTCTTAGCCTTTAAAAGGCACTGCCTCACACACATTCATCACATTCGATTTGGGGACTGTCAGAAATTTGTCAAATCAGTCAAATTGTGGTCTTATTTGTACTTGAATATCCTTATCTCTTCTATGTTTCCAAGTTTTTATTAAATGACTATAATATACATGATATTTGAATAAGAAAAAAATAGGTTAAAATCCATTCATAACCTATACGTATATCTGGCAAGAAAAGTAGTATGCGCGCTATGTTCCTAAGATTGACATAAAATTTTGTCATGGTTGCTACAAAAGTCTGGTTTCAAAATCCCATTACTTTTGCAGGTGGCATAAAAAATTAAGTCAATAGAATTCAGTTTTGAAACATATTCTACTGATTGCAAACTGTATATAGAAATTTTCAAAAATTCTGGAAATTTAGCTATATCACTCAAGTTTGTAAAAATAATCAATTCGTATGAATTCTAAAATTAAAAGATCGCTGTGAAGTACTTAACTTATTGACGAGACTTCGAAAAAAGTGCAACTTGAAAATTTCCAGTATCTTTTTCAAAATAAATTGGTAAAAGTCATGGAATTTAAATAATTCCATTACTTTCAGGTTTTCCAGAACTTTTTCACTATTCAATGTTTTCATGGCTTTTCCAGAAATTAAATGTCTTGTCGGAAGCCATGTTTATACATACTCATTTTCTTACTTTATATTTCTTATTTTACAGGTCAGACACTATGCCCTGGCTGCTTGTGCCCAAGCTTCATTACCACCTGCGGATCTTCAAGTTCTAGGCAATAAAATTACTGTAGCAGCTCTTGATACGAATAGTCCTGTTACACAGATTTCTATTGTTTTCAAGTAAGTATAACTAAAGCAAGCGCGGATCCAGAGAAGGGCTTCAGAGGGGGGAGGGGGGCACCCAATAATAACCCTTCCACTGTAAAGGGGGAGGTTAATAATAATTTTAAGGTTATTTCTTCGCTTAGAATTTTCATTACAAATAACATGAATATGTTAATCATGAATGTTTTAAATATAATTAAAACCCGTTTGAATAGGATCGATATTTTTATTCTTACAAGAAACGCCTTGTGTACTTTAGTATAATTAGTAATTAAAAAGTTTAAACTAAATTTTCGAAGTCAATTATAAACTATAAAAAGATTATTTTCAAAGAGCAAAATTTAGGCGTCTATTTCCACTCTTTGCGAAGCGCGTAATGATCCTTTCTACTTCCACTGGGATATCTCTGTGCACGCTTAAAAGTTTAGTAACGTAAATTGAAGAATAAATCAAGAACTTTTATGTACCTTAAGAGAAATTTAGTATCTCGGAACCTTTAAAAATACTTTAAAAGCTATCCAATTTTATTCAAAAATCTATATTTTTTACCATTTTTTGGAATCTACAAATTTTTAATTATTTTTGAATTTTTTAAACTTCTGATTATCTTATGAAATGATTCGAATTTTACCTAAAATTTTAATAAATCTTGCGAAATTGAAAAAACAACTTCCAAACCTTCTAGATTATTATTTTAACAGTTTTGGAATCTTTTAAAATCTCTTTAAATATTCTCTTGAAATTAATTTTTCAAAATGAAAAATTATTTTCAATTTTTTGATAAATCCCAATACTTTTTTCAACATTCTGAATCCTTCCCAAACGCTTGAAAAGTGTCTTAATTTTTTGTTTGAAATCTTCAAAAGTCTACATTTTGTTCAGGTTTGTTGACATCTTTTGAACTTATACCAATTTTTTCCAAATTTATAACGGTTCAGTTGTTATTTATGCATAAAAATTTGTGTGTGCTTCGAAATCTTGTTAAATATTCTGCTGGAATTATTTTTCGAAATAATAAAATCCGTTTAAATTTTACCAAGAATTTTAAGATAATTTTTGTACGACATATCTTACAACCTTTCAAAATCCTTAAAAGCTTCAGAAATTTATTGAAAAAATCCTTAGTATTTCCTCAACTTACTCGCATTTTTTCTAAGTAAATATATTTTCATCTGTTTTTTACACATAAAAATTCAACAGTTTTACTAACAAATAAAAAAAAAATTTTAATCATAACAGTTAAAATTAACATTGTGACGTTCTAAGTTAACAGATTTAGAATCACCCAATATTATAATTCAATTATTGTTTAATGTTGAATACATGAACTACAGTTGAATTTTAAAAATCATTCATTAATTAATATTTATATTCCAATTACAAAAGCTTTTAATCTTTTATTTTGTAAATCTCTAAAACTGCACTTCAAAATTCTTCTAATTGGAAATGCAGTCTAAGAAAGGAAGATCTAGATGGAAATTTTCCATGGTACAAGATTTTAGAATTACACATTGTAAACTGAATGATTTCATAACTGAAAAAGTTGACAATTAAACTTGGCATTTGAAAAAAAAGTTGGGAGTCAAACTCATTTCAAATTGTATTTTATGTCTTGTGATATAAAATTTGTGAAACATCAAGTGATTAGATAGATTTTTCTTCTAAAAACTGGCAAAATACCCAGTCAAAGGATAAATTCATTATTATTTCTTGGTCTCAAAAAATTCACGGTCATTTTACAATTTCTCGGTCCAGCGACCATCCTGAATTATGATGTTTCAGAACCTAATTTCTTTCTTCTCGAATGATAATACATGTTTCGTGCTTGGATGCTTCACAATTTTTCTTCAAAGAAACAATTACAATAATATATAATAAATCTGGCACTTTTCGATTTCTTAAACGCACAGTCTTCTGGTTTTTAAGACTTATTTATTATTTTATTTATGAAACTATTAGTTGATTATCGCACTTCTTAATTTCTTGGTGTTAGCTTGAACTTTTGGTATCATAAAACTGAACATTTCCTTTTTAGGGGCTGTCCATAAATTACGTAACGCTATATTAGGCAGACTGACTACAAAAGTTTTGTTATGGTAGCGTTACGTAGTGACAGAGAGGAATTTTCAAAATGTGACGTAACGTTTTTCGAAAATGAAATTGAGAGATTTACAACATCACTGAGCAAGTGAGCATTGCGTGTCTGCTCAACTCAGCTCAAGCTTATTCTCCGCAGTTACCTGATACCTATTCATTCATAATTTTATAAATAATGTCATATAACATTACATTATTTTTCTCATAAAAAGTAGAAAAGCGAATCTGCAGACGTTGCGGCTTGTTTATAATTTATCTGCTGCTACTGACTTCCATCGGAGTCAAGTTTGAATTCGACTTGCGGCTGCGGTTTCGCGATGTTTTGTGTCCTTCACATGTTCCCTCTAGTTATATATTTTTCGACCTATTTTCTACTCTTTTCAACAGGCGTTACGTTACGTTACAGACAGGAAAGAGTAAAATTGTTACGGTAGCGTTATGAACAGACAGACAAGTCGC
>WSXT02234306.1:0-16049 GCA_011762715.2 Neuroterus valhalla | reverse complement strand
TCTGGTACAATATAATTTTCAAACTCGAGGCTTACGAGTTTCCCTCACGGGTCACATTTGGGTTGTTTTGAACATGTAAAATCGGTTGTTGAGGAGAATTGTGTTGACATGGACTTGCAGTAGCGTTAGGTGCGTGGTTGACACGCTTGTGGGTTCCGGTTGTCAGAGCGAGCTTTTCCAAAATTTTGGCTGTTATAAGGAGGATCATGGGGTTGTTCAGCATTCCTATTGGGCCCGTGATCGAAAGGGGGGGGGGTCCCTCGGATAGAAATCAGCGTTGGGATTTGCGACGGTTGTTTGAGTTGTATAGTTTTGGGGTGAGCTATGATTCTTGTTGCATCTACCCTGATTATGATCATTGTAATGCGAATATCGATTACGGTTAAAATTATGATTTTGACCATTGGGATTATACTGTCGGTCGTTATTTCGCATTCTCCAACCAGGATTATAACTTCCCTGATAGTTTTTTTGGCCTCTATTTGGGGGTGGTCGATACCTAACGCGCTCTTGGGGGCTCTGATCAAATTCAGGGCTATAGGGTGATAAACCATCTCGGTAGTTTTCGAAGTTTACAGGTTGGCTCAAATCAAATATCTCCAACAATTCAATAAGACCCTCGGAATCCCTGATCCCTCTGACTAAAATAGCAGTTTTAATATCCTCGAAAAGTGTCTGGGTAGTTCATTCACGATTTCTGAATTTGAGGGTGGTGGAATCAAATCTCTAGCATTGGTTGTGATCTGGATGACATAGCCTGCCCGCGAAATTTTACTTCGAGGGTTATACCACCCAAACTCCAATTCTCTGCTAATCTGATGCTGAATATTTTCATTCCAGAATTTTTCGATAAATTTTGTCTTGAAAGATTCAACATCGTCATTCCCGGTGGACATAAGGTTCCACCACTTTCTCGCCATGCCCTCCAAAGAAGTCAAAACCACACAATGCAATGCGTTTTACTAACGTCATTAGCACCGATGTATGCCTCGAAATCTCTCAAAAATTGCATTGGCCTCTCCTTGCTACTTCCAGAAAACTGGGATCGGTAAATTTTTCAACCATGGTAATTCCCCACATGGAATTACTTTGCGTTCGACTCTTTCTTCTAAACGAGATTGGTTCATCTCTATACCCCTCAATCTTTTTTCATTACTCATTTTAATAATTATCAATTCACCACTTGTTAAATGTGTTTGGTTTTATTTTGTTTCACCGTAGCAACAACGCGTGCCTGTTTTTAATTTACCTTATCAAGAGTACTTTTGACGGAATTCAACTCTTTGGCCAAGTCCCCCCATCCCTGGATATCGAGGCCATCCTCAATATCTGATTCCGTATCTTCGAACTTATCATCGTTAAGATTTTCCCGGATATTCGATTCCTTTCCGCAAGCATGGATTGAATCAGGATTTTCTTGGGGCCCCCTGTTGGGTTTCATTTGCACCTAATTTTATATGAGGGTCATTAGTGTTAAACTCCCGAACTTGTATATTGAAGTGGGGAGGGTTATTAGTGTTCACCTCCACATTGTGTGTGAGTTGGGAGAACTCTGGCGAAGTATTCTTTGAGGGCTGTGATACATCACTTCCTGTTCCGTTCATCTTTTTATTTTTCTTATGAAACAAATTGTAGAAAAAAAATTATTTCAACAACGACTTCAAAAAAAAACACGTAATCATGCGGGGTGATATCTATCGGTTGTGGATTCCAACATCAATTTAGAAATGATGAAATTTGATGACCCACTTTCAACCTTCATGGTCCCTGTTCGGGCGCCATTTGTTACATTCCCTATCCTATGCCCTTCTTTCCCTGTTTGGAAGTAAAGGTAGTCCCTTCGTACGTTAATTTTAACTTCATTTTTGGAGTGGGACGTGGGGAAGCAAACCTATCATTTTATGTGGGTTTCCATGAGGCGGAGTCATCAAGTCCCAAGTTGATTTCTAAAAACTCATTGCCACTTTTTGTCTTATGACATAGAACATATAAATAATCCTATTTGTTACCTAGGAGAATTATGACGTGTTCTACAACAATTCCTGGCGAGAATTTGGGGTTGTCGGTTGTCCTTTGCCAAAATTTGGATTCTAACCACCAATCACTAGCAACCAAAACGAACTTCTACCCGGAAGTTTAAATTTCAGGCCACTACTCTCCTCAGGAGCACACGCCTGCTATAATACACTTCGATATTCAAATTATTGAGTGTAGAATGAACCTACATACTACAAATTTTGTTCAATATTTCAATAGAAAGATTTCGAGTTGATAGAAAAAAAAAAAAGTTACGAATGGAACTGGGCAAGGAGATGGGCTCCGCGCACTCTTTGGGGATAGCAACTTTGAGATGTAAAGGCACAAAACGTGATAGGAGGAGGAAGGGAGAGAGAAAGGAAATAAGAAATGAGCTAGTAGAGGAGTTTTACTACCTGGGTTTCTGGGTTGCAGCTGGGAAAAGATCTGATCTGCAAGTAAGAGAGTGGTGTAAAGGAGAGAGAAGGTTTATGGAGGACTAGAATATGAGAGCGTCGAGTGAAAATGTTGAGGTGAAAAGAGCATAAGAGAGTGGAAAGTCCGCATGAGAGATTTCTCAGACGAGTTATAGGGGTAATTTGAAGCTGCCCAGGCTACATACTTTGAAAAAAAAGTAGAGAGAAAGAAAATTAGGCTGAGTACACTGGAAAAATCATAAAAGCTTGAATACAAACTTAAGAGAGAAGCAGGATTGTTGAGGTTTGCATGGAATGGACGAAGAGGACAGCGAGCCGGAAAACTTAAAAGAGACAAAAAACAGAGAAAGATACAGAGGTTATTGACACAACAATCTACAACATGCGCTTGATTTTATGAGGCCCATCATACTTATTGCATAATTTAGCTGAAAGGTTTTTGTCCTTTTCAGCGAGAATACGCTGTCGTTTTAGGACAGGTCTCCTAACTAGAAGGAACGTTCACAGGTACCCTTGACGTAAGTTTCAGTTTCGGAAACGTATGTGCGGTCAAGGTTTCAGCAAAACAGATCCTTGAATAAGTCTATTGGTTCCATGCACTTCAACCAATTCGCGGAGTCTGGGCTGATGCGTTGTAAACCTTTTCAGAGACCAGTAGAGTTATGCCAAATGTTTAGAAAAGCTGGTGAGAACTTTATCTTCAGCGGTTATCGGAAACTTATTACTTGTAGTTCTCATGGACAAAAGCTACAATAGGATATTTGAGTAAGTGGTTCACATGTTTGGTAGGGTGAGCTGCATGTGGTAAACTGGATTTGTGGTAGTAGAAAATCATCCTGGACTTGAGTCGGTATCATGCCCAGACCAGTGGAACGAACAAGCCTCTATCTGGAGATGGATGGATCGCAATTTTTTACACTGTTACAAACTATTGCATCTAAACCCTCACAAATATCTCCTTCATATCTTCTATCAGCCCTCCATCAACTTCTCCCTGATTCAATGAGTTTCATAGCAACCTCCTGTTCAAGGCGTAAAATGATGCTTTGTAATCCACAAGCAGTGCAACAAGTTTTCCTTCCCCGTGACACGAATTACTTTCGAATAAAAAATTGAGCACACATCCTGGAACCTGCCTGGTTGTGTGATATACTTCATTCTTTCGCCATCTATCTTTGCAAACTCTTTCTGAGCACTTCCACGTAGGATTTATATTCTACTGACATGAGTGTCACGCACCTATATTCATATACTCTTTTTTCTTCTCTTCCCGCAATCGAAAATACTTCCAGCCCCGTCTTCCATTCCTGTAGACACTTTTAACTTCTCCGAACCTTATAGAAGATTCTCCACATCTATCCTCTTATCCTTTCTCTGGCATATTTAAGTGCCTCATTCTCCACGTCATCCTCAGATGTTGCCTTGTTTCTTTTCAGCTATGAAATTGCTTTATTTACCTGTTCTCTACTGATCCCTCCTTCGCTATCCTAGTTCCCTGCGATCATGCTCCTTTCCTCCGCTTGAAGCCAACTTTTCACGCCTTCTGACTGACTCTTGAATTGCTTCGTCCGATCCCGCATTCTATGTTTTCAAGTTATACCTCTTCTACCTCTTCTTCCCTTGTTTATCACTTCCCAGTTCCCCTCCGCCCTCAGTCTTGTCTTCAATCCCCTAGCACTTATCATCCCACCAACCTCTCTTTCCTTCCTCTCTGTTTTTTGTCTGCCATTCTCTCTGAACTCGCCAAGACAAACTTCCTTTCGTGATACATTCAATAGTGTTTATTCTGCTCTACTGCCCTGGGCTTGGGCTCTCTCCCAGACATCTTGGTTTCTTTATCCAATATTTCGCTCTCAAGCTCCCTGGTCCAGTCTTCCTGTCAAAACTAACTCCTTATTTCTTTCCCCTATCCATTTCATCATCTTCCTTCATCCGTTCTCTCCTTCTCTTTTTTACACTCTCATGACAGTTACTTACTCTCTACCTACCTCCACTCTTCTTATCATCACCCCATTACATTCTCTTATCTTCTGCCCGCTCTAACTTCCACAACCAATTTCCCCCTAACTCCTGGCACCATACTTCCTATTCTTATATCCCTCCCATGTTCATTTGTTGCTTTTTGCATCGTCTACAAGAACCCCTTCAGCTGCATTCGTTTGAAGCCGTTCCAATCTTCCTTATTTGTTCACATCTTACTCACTATAACTGCTTCCCATTTTTTGAATGCCTGTTTGTCTTTTACCTACTTCATCTTCACGTGCAGTCTCTCTTCTTTAACTGAAACCCTGCCTTTACCCTTCTCTTACTATTTTCCTCTGCTCTTCTTCCTGTCTTGTTTCCTCTGCTCCGAGCTATTGTTGCTCTTCATTTCAGAACCATACCGTTCCTTTCATCCATAACTGTTTCCCGCTTATCAAGACATTACCCCCATTTCTCCTCCCGAAGCATTCTCTCTGCTCGATTATCCCACTACCTTCTTCTCTAATCCGTGTTACGTCTTCAACTCTTCCGCTCCTTCCCCCCAATACCCTCTAATCCTCAATTATTGATCTCTTTCCTACTGGCTATGTACTCTTACTGCTTTTACTTTCGACTTTGCCTCTATCTCATTCATCAGCTTTTCAACTTTTTCTAACTCTTTTCTGTTTTCAATCCTCCCAATCCAACATTCTTCGGCGTGTAGGATTCATCTTCTCTTCCAAATTTTACTTGGATTTCGTTTAGTCATGCGCACGTTCTCTCATTCCCCATTTGCATCTCCTTGTCGGGTCTTTTCACAACCCCTCCCATTTCCTTTCGATTATTTTTTATCCCACACTCTAAATACTTGTCTTGGCAAATCACACCTCCATGATTTCCGTCTTTCGCTTAAATTTCACCTGATTTCTGTATCGACTGCGCTCCTCCGTTTTGCCTTCTTGAGAGGAGACGAATTGATCTCTCTATGACCATTCATCCTCCAACCTACTCCGTATTTTCGTCTTCCCTTCACCATCTCTCCTCCTATTCTAATGCATCATGTTCCCGACAATCATTCTTTCATCCTCCACTCACACACAGCCTCATATCTAATGTTTAAGTCTGCCCTCCTCTCTGTTACCCACCCCGCGGTCTTTCTTCCTCTTCTCCAATCAGCATCTGTTCCATTACCACATGTTCCTACATCACCCTCTTGCTGTTACCTTCTGAATTGTCTTTTCTCTTTCTTCTCTGAAGTATTTCGCGCTTTCTCACACTCTTATCCACTGATCATAAATATTTGAATAAGATTGCGTTATCTGGTTGAATCTCTTGTCCACCTCAGTTTCTTCCCCCCTCTCTCTACCTATGTTCTAAAACTATTTGCATTGTTCGCCCCATATGATGCCTCCTCATAACTTTCAACTCGGCAAGCCCATTCATTCTGAAGTATTTTTTAGTTTCTATACCAGTCTGTATATGCTCTTCCTCCTGTGCACTCCCTTGTTCATATCTATATACTTTTTCTTTATATCCTTCCCGTCTTCCTCTCTGAAAGTTAAAATGTTGGACTTTTCCACGTCTAAAATTAGCCTTTTGCCCTGCAATCAGTTTTCTAGCCTTTTCATCATTCCTTCCACAGCTTCTCCTTGCTTGCTTACAGCACAATATCATCGGCATATGCTATCATTCTATATCTCTTACCTCCAACTACCATCCCTCCCTCTTCCTATCATTTATGTGACTGCTCCTCTATATCTAAAATCAACATCGCGAATCACATTGAGCTCAATGGTCAGGCTAGTCTTTAACGCCTATCTGTCCATAAAGCATCTGCTTTCTATTCAGACTATTCTCACCCTATAATTCGCTTCAGCATTGATTTCTCTTTCCTCTTTTAGACAGCTTCTGATGAAACCCTCTTTTTCCGCAGCATTTCTCCATCTCTCGGGGAAAAAACTCCTTAAGACAGATCAATAGAAACGTTCCTTTCCTTTTTGTCCTTTGCGAACTCCTTGTCTGGTTCATGTTGTGGTACATGGATGCTATTCATTGTACTCCTACCTTGACGAAACCCAGCTTGCTTGCTCGGAAGAATTTGTCCACTCTTTAAATCCTTGTTCAACATTTTTGCCAATACCATCGCCTAAAGCTTATATGCAGTATAAAGGAGGGTAATTCTCATGTAGTTTTGCACCTTCTTCTCCTCCCTTTTCTCGTGTATTGGTATGCCCTACCTCCTACCTTCCCAGGAAGCTCTTATTTTTCAAGATCTTTCTTATAAGTAGTTGCAGCTCATGATTTACCGCTCCCCCTCTGGATACCCACACTCTTTCCTCTATGTCACCTCTTCCTACTACCTACCCTTCCTTTTACATTCTTCAATTTGAACCTTCGATTCCTTCATCATTCAGATATTCACCCCCTTCAATCTCGTTCCTTCTTTACTTATCCTTCTATATTTTTTCCAGATTGCTCTTTGGACTTTTCTGTCCATACCACAGTTTCAAATCTCCTTTCGCCCTTTTCCCATCATTTCTTTTTATTTGCCCTTGCGATTCCACATAAATGAGTTGGTGATCTGATTTTACTCATTCTGATACTTACATCTTTCTTATTTCCTTGCACTCTCTGTAATTTTTGATAGTATACTCAATCACCTAAACTGCTCTTTCTCTAACAAAAAAGCTGCTCCCTATTTCGTTTCCTGTCGTCGTGCTGATATAGCCTAATATTGAGCGCCTTAACGAGAGACACTTATTAGCACGACGACACGTTGGTCGTGACCGAGCGGTCGAGTGATACGTAAATGTCACACTGCAGCGATAACCCGCAATCAGTTGAGCAGATCAATGTGATATAGAGAGCTCAAGCAGTGACCTCTGAAGGACTCGTGAGTATTCCTGGAAGGAGAGGTCCTTTATTTTCTTAACACTTTCTCTCTTTTCCTTTTAATTCCAGTCTTCTAAGTTCTTGAAATTCTTATGCATTTATGATTCTTACGTTACCTCTGATCAAGGCATATCTGAAACATGATCAAGATGGCTTTCTTGCTGCTGATGCTCTACGCGAGCCAGACTCGATTTCATGCTATGAAATCCAACTCAAGGTGAAAACACCACCATGACTCGAAGTTTCCTAGGTCTCTGACTATCATCTCTAATCCACTCCAAACATTAGAGATTGCTCTTATAATTATTTTAATGGTAACAATTTTTGGGGTAGTAATAGATGCGTTTCTCTGCAATAATCTTGTTTTTTTCAGATATCAATAGAATTAATAGCACTAAATATAATTCATTTCCTTTATTCCTTATCTCTTCAACTATGCCACGATTAGCACTCTTCTTAGAGTTTACATTTGATAAATTTTCCCCTTCAATACGCTTACCTTCAACTTCACTTTCTCTAAAGTTTTCTCAACTTTCTCCGCAAGGCTTTTCGTTCTCGAAGGTCAACAATTTGCTAATCTGCTTTAAATAGAACAAATTCTTTTTTTGCATTACGTATTGATATGTGTAGCACTGCCCCAGCTTCTACTGAGATAAAAATTTTAAATAGTAGCCCGAAAGAAAATATTTCAATTCGATTTGAACTCAACTTGAATTGGATTCGACTTGGAGACGGCTATATTCTCGTTTCCAAACAGACATGGGATATTTAAGTCATAAATGCAAGTCTTACGTTTCCCGACGGACATTAAAAAGACAAGTCAATGTCGACTTGTCTTAGACAGGAAGTGTTTCTCTCTGTTTTCAAGGATATATCAAATTTCTCTTGGGAAAAATGACATTGAAAATTTATGATTGGAGCTGTTAGGGAGGAAGTATAAGGCTTTTACATTTCGAAGGTCAGAGAAAAAAGTACATATTATATTTCACTGTTTAAAATACTCCAAACTCTTTCAACCATGGACCCTACTGGAAGAACTGGCCATTCCTAGGAAACACAGGTGGAGAGGTTAAAATTACCCAGTTGCATTGCTTAGGATTGGAATTCCGCGACTGAAGAAACTTGTTTTTACGCTATAAAGAATTAACAATTTAAAAATTCGAAAGGTTTGAGTCCTCAAAACTACAAGTAAAAATGAGTAACTGAAGATAAATAGTAAGAAACAAATGGAGAATGTGAGATGGATTAGTAATTACATTCGGAGGCACTTGGCTCATAATGTTCACTTCGTTTTGAGTTTATTTTCAAGACATGAAATAAAGTGTCCTTTGTGGCCAGGATCTTACTCAGGAATTTGTACTTACCAAGTCCTGGTTATGTTTTGCTTGAGAGTAACTGTAGAATTATCCGAATACAGATATCTCTACTCAGGGTATAAGGCTCATAGCATAAGCAGATAAAAAACCCCGTTGGAAGCAAAAATAAGTTCAGGATAAGTTATTTTTCTCTGGCGATTCTTCTAACCCGGTTATGATATCAGTCCCTGCATCACTCGAGTAAAAGAGTATATTACGGAAATGAAATTACTAATATAATGCAATGGTTTCACCTCAGACAGATGTAGGGAATTCAACTAGAATGATCAAGATATTAAAAATATGCATTAAATCGGTTCATTCTGTATTAAGAGAGGTGATAGAGGTGCTGCAGCAAGATAAATAAATATTGTATTGTTTGAATGACAGCAAATAGTGATAATTCTGGCAACGAAATAAAAAATGAATCGCTATGCCTTTTTGCAAATCATACACATCCTTTTTATCTCTCTACCACCATATTTCAGTGTTCTATTTTCTAATCCATGTTACGTGGCACTTCATCGCTGCCTAAATCCTTCACACATATTTTTTTGGTGATATCTATTTCATTTTTGAAGATACTCTCACTTTTCTCTTTTTGCATTTCTCTTCTTTTAACCTTGCAGCAAAATCATTTTGTCGTTTGGAAACCCTACCGGAATACCTGCATTCTCATTTTCTTCCCCGTTTGCCCTCACTCGCTTCCTATTACCAAGCCTCTCTTAACTCTTACGACTTATTGTCCGAGAACCAGGGCTCTCCGTTGACTTACATTCTGTCTCTGTCATTCCTACTCTACAACTTCCATTTGTTTTGTTCCATGCCATGCCACTCATGATTATCCACTCTCTGCTTCTCTCCATCACGTTAGATCTCTCCCAATTCTTCCATATCTTCCCACCCAAAATTGTTTCTACCCCAAGATTTAATTCTTTTTTTCCTTACCCCCTACTTTAAAAAAAAAAATTTCATTCATCTTCGCTTCTAAGCTTCCTTTCCCCTTGTTTGTTTTATTCCACCTTTATTGTCAGTCGAATCCTTCCATTCTCCCTAGGCCTACCCCCCGACACATTCTTTCGTTCCTCTGCTGCCCCTACCTGTCTTCCTTCTGCTTCATCCTTATTCTTAGTCTTTAATTCTATCCTTTTTTTTCCTTTCTTCTTTTCCAATAATGCTCTCTTTGCCATTTGTATATACTTTTTCAATTTCTTCCAAACCTTTTTATTCTTAGCTTTGAATAATTCGTCTGATACTTCCCATTTGCTCTTACTCTTCTTAGCTTTACGTTCAACTCCATCCCTTGCCTATTCATTTAATCTTATGTCTCTAGAAACTCTTCTCTGCATCCTTCCATAAGAGATCCTATTTTGAGGAACCTGGCTCAATCCACCTTATTTCTTCATTTCTCTTTTCCTTTCCTTATCTCCCATATTTTCCGCTTTGCTGATATTCGTGCTTGCCGATTTCTGATATTTGCGTAATAACTCCCCCGTTCACTGACTCAGCGTTCTCGATCTATCAAGTCCTCATTATCTTCAACAAAATTTTATTTTAGAATATTAAGCTGAAATACCTAAAAGAGATAGCAGAAAATTTGAACAGAAGTTATCTTAATATTCCAGGAGAAGTCACTGATTCAAAAAATTTCGACACAGTAGATAAACTTTACAGTTTTGAATTTACAGATAAACAACTAAGTGAATCCCAACTGATAGGATTGAATAATATCGTAGGGAGAATTGAAAATGAAAACAGACAATATATATTTATTTGTTTTGTCCATATATTTACCCAATCAATCAATTGTACAACAGTGTGCCAGGAGGATCAATGGTGAGGGATGATCAGCAACGTTCTGAAGGAAAGTCAGCTAGTAATAGAAACGAAATATTAGCTGTTGGTTAATTTTTCAGATGTTCCAAACGAAAACTCTTATCGAATATGCAAAATGCCCTTTTTCCCTTTATACTATCATTTTATTGCGATGATATTAGAATGAAAAACAGGAAGGAAAAACAGGACTTTCTTTAGGGATGAAATACGAAGGAATATTATTTGGAATGAAAGTAGAACGATCCGTCAATCAAGGTATGGCGAGACAAGAACAGGCCTCCAAGAGAAAGCAGAAGGATGAGACTCTGTATTTTTGCCGGAAAAAATTGATTATGAGTGATTCGTGGCAATATCCACCCTCCGGGGTCACAGAAATTCAATTCGCTAGGAAATTAAAAACAGTCATCCCGAGCCAGTCCGCTAATGGCAGGCATCCTTCATGTCAAAATGGGCCATTGCACGTATTACCATACTACGCTTAGGAAATCTCTATAACCTGTAGTCGCGGGTGTCTCTCATAAATACCAGCAATTACCAAACAAGAGGGGTCTTTCTTTCTCTCGTCCCTTCCGCAGAATGGAGTCCTGATTATATGCGATATTTACTTGAAGGTTGACTCGTTCCTGCGTCGAGTCCATCCGCTTATTTTTATTTACACTCTTTTATCCTGATAACGAAGACATCACTGTTAGATTATTCAGAGAATCATGACCTACACACATTTTTTCACTAATATTTGGAAGGTATATTAATATTAATATTAATAAAGGAGAGTACTCAAACTTGAGATACCAACTTTGTTTGGTGTGATTGCCGAAATTCTATGGACTGAATTCGAAAGTAACATAAGTCATTTAAAAAAGAATTTAGTTTACCACAAGGTGCTAAAATAAAAAATTTCAATGAATTTCTTTCTGAAAATCCGAAAAATTCCAGAGAAAAATTTTTCCTATCTCGTCAAACTATTCTCATAACATGAGGTACCCCAGGAAATCACCAAAAAATAGAAAATAAAGTATTGTTTTTCATGAAAAACTTTATTCTTCGTTTTTGAAGTATAAATTTACTTTTGTTTTGATATGTTTAGTTTTTGCAGTAGTTATAAACCTTTTACTGGTGACTTTCGCATCAGTGTATCTCTTACTATGAGAACCACACCGTGCAACTACGCTCTAACTATACCTATAAATGAAACTTGAACACTATCGATATTTTCCTCCTTATTTTTTCAATCTCTATCCTCCCAGATAGAATCTACTGTTGAATATTTATTAAATACATAATAAATATGGTTCAAAGACTTTCCGAAAAGTCGACAACCACCGATTTCACGAAAAGTTCGCCACTAAACTTTAGAAGCACAATAGCACAACAATTGAAGACTGAACAACTAAATTTGAGACATCTGGAATTGGACTCATGCACACATGAATAAATGGAAAATATGCAGTATTTTGGCATAAATAAAATGTGATAAAAGTGAAACACATCCGGTTACACCGAGTTTACTGGTAGATGTAATCATTCCGGCTTCCACCTTCTCCTCCGACCCCTATTGTCACCTACTATATATTCAACGCCTTTTGACTTTACAAACAGTTACAAACAGTTGCATTTCAAGGCCACAAAGACGAATATTCTACGGAACTGTTAAATTTTCAACCAAGTTTTAAGTTTTCAACAAAAAAAAAAAAAAGAATTCTTGTCCCCACAGTTGCATTTTTGACAAAGAGAGAAATTTTCAAGAAAACGTTGACTTGCAGACCTTATAACCAACAAGGAAAGTCTTTCAAGTGTCCCTCGCCGATTTGATTCCTCCTTAAATATGTTGAAATACTTGAAAAACTAAGCGACACATATTTTTTGTTATCTGCGGGAAAACACTTTAAGGAGGTGAAACAGCCCCTCGAAAATAGGGGTCGCAAGTGTCGATCGTATAGTGTTGTGTATAAAAACTAAATTGATTTCGATAAAACCTACTGGAAAAGTTTCCTCGCGATGAAAGATGAATAATATAATTTATTCAACAAAAAAAATATATATTGAGGGGGTAAACCACCCCTATATATTAATAAGGTTGTGCTGGAAATTTTTTAATTCAGTAAAAAAATTTTTTAAAATATATATTTTGCAGTTGAGACAAAAATAAAGTTCACATGTTTCGCAAAAAATTTTTTTTTTATATAATGGGGGTAGCTACTCCTAAACACTTTTCATCTTGTGTCTATGATAATATTTACTTTCCATACAAAAAAAAAATGGGAAATTTGTTTTATAACGATGAAAGTCAAATGGAGTCCATCCAACATGAATAACAAACTACACGGGGGTGAACCACCCCCTTCTTATGTGTAATATATAAAAACAAGTCTAAAGTCGAGCAAAAAAACTTTAAAAAATACATGTTGCATACAAATAAAAGGATAAAGGTATTAAGGTGTTTCCAAGCGAAAAACAGCATTGAAGAGGGAAACTACCCCTACACAAAGAGTTCAAATTTCGAACAATAGTGATACTCGTCAAAAAAATGTTTGAAACATAGTGATTTTTCGCACCATGAATATCGATTTACAGCAATATTAGTACACCCTAATAAATCACAACGAGTTTTACAGGAATCACTGAGGCTAAAGTCCACCGGATTTTCAAATTTACCTGGTTTTTCTGCAATATATCCGCCTTTGTACCATGAATATCTAAAAAGATTAGCATATCTCGGCGAGCTTAATTGGTTATGCACCAAAGACTGAAGCCTAATAATATTGTTTCTGATATGTAAGTTGATATCGTATTTCATTAAAATAACAGAATCGGAAAAGTGACGCACATAATTTTTCCAAACTCTAAACCCAAATACATCTGGAGGTTGAATTTTGCCTGTTGTTCCCGTTTGAATAATTTTCAAAATTTACAATTTTATTGGAGGGTGTTTGCTTCTTCCACTACAGTTGGACAATGACCACTCCATGAATCAAGAAGTAAAACGCTATTTAGTCCTACATTTGGAAAATAAATGTCCTCCAACCAAATCTTGAAAATATTTGTAAATAATAAAAACAATCATCATTGCTTTGATACAATTTTGAATAGAAGCACATAATATAATGTTACCTGAGGGTAAATTCTTCCATGGCATCCAACAAAATTGCTTTGAAATGTTCTTTCAATTCAATTTCCTTCATGCTAATTAGAGTTTTATTTATATTTAATGTTTGGAATGTATAAGCAGTAAATTTATAACATTCAAAGGATTCAAACTTTAAAACAAATGCGTACAAGATTTAATTAGAATGGGTAATAATAATCTTCTTTTTCGTATGCAACACGTACCTTTTTCGGATTTTTTTGCTCAATTTTAGACTTATTTGGCTATTTTATACATAATTTGGGGGTGGTTTACCCCCTGAATTCTTTTATTCATGTTGGATGGACTCCATTTTACTTCCATCGTTCTAAAACAAATTTCAAAATTTTTTATGCATGGAAAGCATATATTATCATAGACACAAGATGAAAAGTATCTAGGGGTAGCTCCCCATTAATTAAAAAAAAATTGGCGAAACATGTAAACTTTATTTTTGTCTCAACTGCAAAATATATATTTTTCGAATTTTTCCTATTGAATTTCAAAATTTCCAGCACAACCTTAATAATATGTAGGGGTGGTTCACCCCCTCAATAAATATATATATACATATATATATATTTTTTTTGTTGTTGAAAAAATTACGTTATTCATTGTTCATCACGAGGAAACTTTTCCAGTAGATTTGATCGAAAATAATTTAGTTTTTATACACAATACTATACGATCGACACTTGCGAACCCTATTTTCGAGGGGCTATTTCACCCTCTTAAAGTGTTTTTCCGCAGATAAGAAAAAATATGTGTCGCTTATTTCTTCAAGTATTTCAACATATTTAAGGGAGAATCAAATCGGCGAGGGGCACGTGAAAGACTTTCCTTGGAAGACGTTAATCCGAGTTACTGGATGCCCTGGTTTGCAGGGAACCATTTTATTCCCTTAAAACATAAAAAATTGACTCAAGACATGTAAATTCATCTTCAAGACGTAAAAATTCGACTTCAAGACGAAGAAATTCGTCATCTCGACTCCACTACGACTTGATTAGGGGCAACCATCATCTTTGTACAATAGGAAACATCCTATTATAGAACCAGCACGGGAACCATATTATTCCCATATATCTTGTTCAACGCTGACAGATCTGACAGATCTGACAGATTCTGAACGCAGCTTTTGGGCACGGAATGACAACAAATCCTAGTAGCAAAATCAAAGTTGGATGTAGAAAATAAGAGGTCACCTATAACAAAACATCATTATTTGCACAAGCTATTTCTATTACCTGCAATGAACCTTCATATAACCTCTGCGCCAAAGTCATTCTATGGGAAAAAATAGTCCTCTCAGGGACACGAAAAATTCCTTAATTGAATGTAGTATGACGACAACAGTTGCCCGTTTATCGTTGGCAACGGTGTAACCCGGAGGGATGCGCACCCTCTGATTAAAAATTCTCGCGCGGTTAGGCTTCTGATAATGATCTTCCCTAACCCTTTTACCCCAGGGGTTTATACAGTATGATCTAAAAATGGTTTGACTTATTCAGTCAACCAACTTTTAAAACAAAGAGAAAGTTGCGTAAAAAAGTTATTCGATGAATAAATTATCTTTTATGCAATTCCTAATGAACAATCACTCGATTCCTTTGAAAGATTACAAATTTTTCAATTGTGTTAACATTCTAGAAAAATATCCTAAATTTGAGCACGCCTAGGGCGCACGTCTGTTGATACACGCGCTTTGTGCTTGGTCTTATTTCTTTCCTACATTTGTGCATAGATCCTTTAAGAATGAAAACCAAAACTGCAAATAATATAGTTCCATGATTGTGAATTTTATTTTGTTGGAGCTTCTAAGGCTCCAACGAATATATTCTCATCGCGTGTCTCCTGCTTTGTGCTCGATTAAAATTTGGCCAACACGCGGACTTTTCTCAAATATTTTCAACCGTAATACATTGAATGCATATTATATTATCTTATATACCTCGATCCGGTACTGTTTGTTCAGCTTATGCAAAAAAAATTATAAATTTTATGTTTAATCATTTTTTTGATATTTTTTTATTATGTGGCCATAATCACCATTGATATTGTACATCTATATATATATATATATATATGTATGTGTGTGTATATCATATCACCCCTGAAATTCCATTTATTAAAATTTGAATATTTTGCGGTTGACCCTGGCAATTACCTAGTTATTACATGCTCCCCTGTTACACGTTATTTTTTCCAATTTTTATGAGTACAATCGTTCAATATCTTTGTGTATAAATTGATAATCACAAAATTTCGACTTGCTCTTATTCGAGCAATTTATAAGAATTACAATCAGATCAGAGGGATTTGGCCTAATGGTATATTAATAATAATAATGATAATAATAATGATAATAATAATAATAAATACATGTTCTTCGCATCTTACATAGTTTGATCCGAAAATGGAATTTTT
>WSXT02234295.1:0-16049 GCA_011762715.2 Neuroterus valhalla | reverse complement strand
GCACAGGATAGGGACGCGTGGCGGTCTTGGGTAGATGAGGCAATGAACTTTCGAGTTCCAAATGCTGATAAATAATAATAATAATAAAAATGCAAGTTTTATTCAAGTAGTTGACTTTGCTACCAAAATAATAAATTCTGAACGAGCACATGATTTTCCAACAAAATAACCTAAATTCTTCATAAAAACAGATAAAAATGTCAACATAATTGTCTATTTATAAGCAATATAAATATCCACATTAGTAATTTTTGAATATTTAAATCGAGTATTCCCTCTTAAATCGATCATATTTTACTTGGAAATGAAATCTTAGTATCATATTTGGTCAGCAAATGGAATACATAATTTTCGAAACTACCTTAATCAACAAATGCACTATTTGGATAGTTTTGGGGGAACAAAACTTGATTTTTTCAATATTATTAACTGTGAATAACTAACTTATACATTTTCAGGAACATTTCGATGACAGTAAAAAATTTTATTTTAATCAACATTTTTTTAAGCAAATTTTTATCATTTTTATACAACTCTAAATATTTACAAATAGAATACCCTTTCTTTCGACAGATTAGCAGCCATAGTTACTGAGAAATGATTTCTTGTTATCAATCGATAACATTTGATAATATCTGGAACAGACCAAATAAATAAATGCGTTATTTGGCTTTTTTCAGTATTTACAATTTTTTCTATCGGGAAATAAACTGTTTATAACAGATCTTACAACTTTTTTTTTGATATTTCAATAACGATCTAGCCTAGTTCGAAGTTGTTCACTTGGCAACTCTCTGCGTGTGGCGATCAGTGACTATATGCGACCCTGAGTGTCGACGTAAGCGTGCTTGCTCGTCGCGTCAAACCCGGTTTGAACTAGATTTTTAATCGCGCTCCACACATCCCCTTCACCTCCAATGCCGGCCTTGTTGAGAGAGATGAGTCTAATAACTTTCATAATTCGACTAAAAAATCTCTTTTTGGCCATAGATTGGTCGAATTTGATGCGAATAAAGTAAATAATCACTGTAAATCCCCACGAAACCATTTTCACTCACTACTTTGTTTATGACTAATTCAAAAAAATGGTAACCATTTTGAAAAATTTCTTCTTCATATTTGTTATGAAATAAAGAAATGACTACCTAGGAAGAAATTTAGATGTTTGCCATGACAATTCGATTCAAAATTAACCCATTTTGTTGAAAATTTTGTTTCCCAACATAATACTCCTGATATTGATCTTTTTTTATGTAAAAAATTCATTCATTTTTATTATTCACGAAAAGGTAAACATTTTGGTTGGTAAAGTGACAGTTTTCATCCATTTTTAGAACGAATTTTGACATTTTGTCACACACTGCGCCCCTAGGCTTAAGCCTGCATTAGCCCATTCGATAAGCCGGTCCTGGTTTTGCTCCAGAAAGGCAGTTTCCATAAACGAATTGGTGTGGACCGAAGACACTTTACCGGAGACATTATTTCTAGTCAATGCGAGAGAAAGGGTGTGGTCTCCAGGAGTGATTATTTTGGCCCTAAGCCAGTTATGCTTTTTGCAGTGTCTCTTTACCCTCAGGCTCTGCTTCACTTAAACTCAATGCATATGCATAATTTTAGGCTACGTAAATTATCAACTTTTTTCAGAGTCTGTCTCCAGGGCCAAATTGAGTTCGAAAACCAGAAGAGGAAAGTTCGTTATCACCGTTGATCTCTATTGTACTATTTTTACTCAAAATGTATCAAATGGAGGGATTGAATATTAGAAACATTCAAAATTAAAGGATCTCGACTCCCAAACAAGCAAGATTGAATAATTTCCGGATTATTTCCATCTCTCTAGAGAAGGTCAGCATCGGGAGTGGATGGACCTATCGAGATAGAGAACGCTCATGTTATTACTCAGGGCCTCATATAGTCTCTGAGCGCCGCTCGCAGAGAGTCGCCAAGTAAACAACTCCAAACTATGCAGTACCGCCCTGCCTACTTGAGCGATAGCCTTCAGCGTAGGCTCTCGAGGCTCGTGCAGGAGAAGAGACAGTAGCATTCAAGCGTGAAGTCAGCCTAGTCTGGAGCGGGCTTGTCTAGAGATAAGTGTAACACCTCCATAGGCGTGACGTTTATCTCAGACTCAAGATTGGCCCCGCCCAATGTGTTGAAGATTTTTTTTTCTTGACAATTTGATGTTTGAAATTCCAAACAGAGCAGTTTATTTTTGCATCATCAGTCACGGACGCACTCTTGTAATGTATCATGATAAGAGAAGCACGCCTCATTTGACATGTTGAGCAGCCTCGTTTTTTACCCCACCACCCATGGACTGGGCTACAGCCCAGTGCATGATAGGAGGGACTCACAAATTGAGGTGAAGTTTGAAGCACCAGAACATCAGTCGAAGTGAATGTACAAATTACCGGAGGTACCGGCTCAGGGATCGAACCTCAGACCTTTAGTTGGAATTGCGAGCGCTCAACCGCCTAAGTCACCGAGTCGTCATGCGATCAATAGTAGCTGACATTGACAAAATCCTCTAATTTCGAATTTAACGATTGACTCTACTCAGATTTCTCCGACACGTGGCACTACTCGATCCTAGAATTCCAGAAACTCAATATGGCAAATTTTTGTCTGGAACTGGATAGCCAATAACTGCTTTCATTTTGGGAACTCCTCGATTGTCGTTCGAAAAGAAATAGGAGTGACAGGATAGTGAAGTTCACTCTGAAACCTTTTTCAACAAAGTCCTTCCACGATGGCTGGGAAAGAAGGAGAAGAGACTCTCACAAAACTTGCCTAGATCATTCTTTGAAGCGATACGATCATCTGCGACGATAAGGGAAATCTCCTTAACCCATCCCCTACGTCATTTCAAGCTTCCTCTTGAGCCCGAAATATTCGAACAGATTGTCTTTTACGCCAGTGAGAGGGAAAGCTTTTCTTCGCGGTATTTTTCACGGTGGATGGAGAAAAGCTGATGCAACATCAGTCGCTCCTGAGTTGTGTATATAGTAAAGCGCGGAGCAGGATCTCGGAATTTTCATTAAAGGGAAAAAAGGAAAGATACGCCACCCAATCTTACTTTGTAACAGGTACCTTTTACATCTTCATTTAATCCGCTTATCTCCCGCCTCCTCCCTTGAGTGCATAAAATATTTACTCTCAGATTCCTAAGTCTCTCGGAGTCAACTTCCCTTGCTTCCAGTATTATACAATAAAGTGGAACATCGAACCAGCGACTCATTTTTTTGCCCTCAGGGTGGTGGAATGTGCTTTTACTTCTGTCAGCGATACCAAATTTTGTATCTCACCGCTAAAAGCTGCTGAACATCTTTGGACCGCCACCTCTCACAATCTTCGGGCCGGCTCCTCTCACAATATTTGGTCCGCCTCCTCTCACAATCTTTAGACCGCCCCCTCTCACAATCTTCAGGCCGCCTCATCTCACAATCTTTGGACCGCTTCCTCTCACAATCTTAGGGCTGCCTCCTCGCACAATCTTTGGACCGCCTCCTCTCACAATGTTTGGCGTCTCTAAGGGACCGCCCATGGAATACGTTGCCAGATTAAGTATGTCCCCCTCCTCCTACCCTGTGCCCTCGTTGACAACCTGGGTTTAGTCCCCAGTTAGTAACAGGTACCTTTTACATCTTTATTCAATCGCCTTATCTCCCGCCTCCTCCCTTGAGTCCATAAAATATTCACTCTCCGATTTCTAAGTCTCTCGGAGTCAACTGCTCTTACTTCAAGTATTATACAATAAAGTGGAACATTGAACCAGCGGCTCATTTTTTTGCCTTCAGGGTGGTGGAATATGCTTCTACTTCTGTCAGTGATACCAAATTTTGTATCTCACCGCTAAAAGCTGCTGAACATCTTTGGACCGCCACCTCTCACAATCTTTGGGCCGGCTCCTCTCACAATCTTTGGGCCGGCCCCTCTCAAAATCTTTGGGCCGCCTCCACTCACAATCTTTGGACCGCCCCCTCTCACAATCGTTGGACCGCCTCCTCTCACAATCTTTGGTGCCTCTAAGGGGCCGCCCATGGAATACGTTGCCAGATTAAGGATGTCCCCATCCTCCTACCCTGTGCCCTCGTTGGCAACCTGGGTTTAGTCCCCAGTTAGTAACGGGTACCTTTTACATCTTTATTCAATCGCCTTATCTCCCGCCTCCTCCCTTGAGTTCATAAAATATTCACTCTCCGATTTCTAAGTCTCTCGGAGTCATCTTCCCTTGCTTCCAGTATTATACAATAAAGTGGAACATCGAACGAGCGACTCATTTTTTTGCCAAAAAAAAAACAAATTTTCAACAAAAAGAGGGATGAGGAGGGGGTTTCGTATTCAAGATTCCTGTTACGAAATTCGCAAACTTCCTCAAAATTTGTTCACGAGCAAACTTACTTCATGTCATCTTAGTTGGTGACGTTTTTTTGGCTCCCTCCTCCTCCTCCCAACCCAGACTTGTCACCAACCGTAGTTCTTGGCACGTTTCCCTCTCCCCGTTATCCTCCCCAAATTTGTCTCCCTTGCAGCATCTCTCCCGAGTGAATTTCGAATATCGTGGCAAGTCTACCGATTCAGATTGTCTCCCTGCAGAATCTCTTCCCCTCCGAAGTGACAAAAGTGCAGCATCTCTTCCTTGCTTGATTTATCATTTTAAGCTATACTTTGGCGCTTGAGCGGCGGAGAGATGTTCCTGGGAGACAATTTGGATCGGTAGGCTTGTCTCAATATTGTCAATCTACTCTGGAGAGATGGCACAAGGGAGAGATGCCGCAGGTAATTCTTGCCGCAGGTGACTTGATGTCGACCCATTTTTCAGATCACATAGTTTTTTTCCAACTATTCAATTAGAAGTGTTTGGAAGTTGGGAAAGATCTCTACTCACTTTTCATTTTGAAAGGTAGTACACGAAGAAATTTTCTAGAAAAATAAGTAGGATGACAATTTTATATGTGATCATTATTCATATATATGTCTAGCGTGTGAATGTAGTCTTTAAAAGTCGCTAATCTCGGAAGTAGATTATTTTTACGGAATTATTCAAGGTTGCGGATTGGAAAGGGCGTGGATTCTGGGTGAGATATTTAGATTAAATTTTCCTCCCTATATCCTCTTTTACAGTTGCAAAACTTATGGAGGAAAAAAGCTGTTTCTCATAGCGAACTTCCGAGATGAATAATAAAGGTTGTAGAAGAACCTCAGAGGATGAAACTTTCATATATTACACTTTTACTGACCGGAATAACGTGACTACAATTTAGGGTTTCCGTTTCCAAATATATTTTCAATTGGGATTTTTTATTTGGTTTGTAGTCCGTTGGATTAATTAATTAAACGATATTCTAAAAAGGTCTTGAGAGTATACTCAAAAATAATTCAACTAGTCAGGTTTTCGACATGACCTCAAAAAGTCTTCAAAGACTGAGTGCCAGACCATTTTATATGTTTTTGGGGCGCTGAAACCGAATTCAAAGTCCATTTCACCCTATCGTATCAGGTTTCCAATATAACCACGAAGAGCCCCACAGACATCCGAAAATGAGATGATGTCGAAAGACTTACGTGATGGGGTAAAAAGAATTTTGGATTCGGTTTCAGCGACCCAAAAACATAAAATATGGTCCAGCACTAAAACCAGTATTACTTTCCATTTTAGGGTGTCTGTGAAGACTTTTTGAGGTTTTTTCGAAAATCTGACAACGACGTGATAGGGTAAAGCGGACTTCAGATTCGGATTCAACGGACCCAAAAAAATGTAGCAAACATGGTCTGACCTCCGAACGCTAAAATCGATTTTTTTTGTGTGGCTGTATATATAATCATCCTCTCGGAGAAAATAGTTGAATTATCAACCCAATGATTAAATTTTCAACCTACAAAGATGCGCTCTGAATCGCAAGGTCGAATGTTAAAAAATAAAATATCTATTAAGATTCATCGATGAACCATTGAATTATTGACCTTGTACTTGGATTCCAAAGCCAAAAAGACGAGTTTCTGGAGATATGTTGATTTCTGAATCAGAAAAAGAGTTTTCATACCAAAAGAATGATTTTCCCCAACAAAGTTCGATTTTTAGACCAAGAACTAGAATTTTCAACAAAATAATTGGTCTTTCAATGAAATATATGGAATTTGAAATGAATTCGGAATTTTTCACTCCCAAACCGTTTAATTGGCAATACAAAGAAAACTCTAGAAAAGTAGTTGAATTTCTCCAACAGAATAGTAAAATCGAAACAGCATGGATAAACTCGTGACCGAATTTCAGAATTTTTAACCTACAAAGATAAATTCACAACGTAAGAATCGATTTTTTCCAAAGAACGATTTTCCTACAGACATCATTGATTCTCTACCAATTGGTCAAGTTTTTATTCGAGGAACTGTATTTTCCGACCAAAATGGGAATAGTACAATTCCTAATCGCAAATTACCTTCCGAAAAAAATTCTTATTTTCAACCAAAAATGAATTTGGAAAAAAAAAGATTTTTAACAAAGCAGTTCAACTTTGAACCAAGTAGTCGAATCTTTAGCCAGGAAAGATGCATTCTTTACCAAATTTTAGAATATTCAACAATGACAGTACATACTTGAACAAGAAAAAATCATTTTTCTCTCAAATTTCAACCAACCAACGTTTAAACAGAAATATTAATTTCATATCAAACATTCCCTAAAGAGTACATGAATTTCCTACCAAACTGGTGAAACTTCAGCTCATAAAACGTGAAAACCAGAAATATAAAAGTAAAATCTCCAGATAAGAAAACACAAAATCCAAAAAATGGATAATTTTATAACAAAATAGTTCAACCACCAATCAAGAATTTGATTTTCGCTGAAAAATGATAAATTTTTACAATTTATAACAGGGGTGTCCATCGCAAAGGCTGGTGTGCTTCTCCTTTCTCCCTCTTCTCCAAGCGCTTCTTCGAGAATTCTCTTCTCGTTTCCCCTCTCCACATCGCGCTCGCCACATGAACGCATTCAAGGTGGTAAGAGAGAGGATTGACGGGCGACAGTTATTTACACCGTTGCTTACGCGTTGGACACCTCTGATTTATAACACTCATGAATAAATATTTCATTTGAGGTTGAATAGTTGAATTTGGTTTGAGCTAAACCGTTGAATTGAATTTCAAGAAAACTAGTTTGATATTTAACAAAAACTATCCTAAACTAAAACTAGTCCTGAACCAGAAGGTTAATCAAAAACCAAATATTTGCATTTTCAACAGAAAAAAATCAATCTCGAACAAACAAAACAGCGATTTCAAACCAAGTAGAAAAACTTCGAACCAAGTAGTTCATTTTTCATTCAAAGACGATGAAATGTGAACAAAACGTGTGATGGTTGGAAATTCATCCAGAGAAGATTTTAATTCAGAATTCGGGAATACAGTTGAATTCAACCAAAAAAGATACATTTGTAACAAAATAGTAGAACTCCCGACCAAAACAGATTAGTTCTTTAACCAAACAGATGCATTTCTAAACAATGAAAAAGAATTTCGTACCAAGAAGAATAACTTTCTACCAGAAAGACGAGGTTCCAACCAAGCGGATGAATTTTCATCCGAAAGAGCTAAAGTTCCCATTAAATAGATGCACGGAGAAAATCTGGGTAGGAAATTTTTGGAACTTTTGAGTATGATTGGGATATATAGCATCACGAGAAAAATGTTGAATAATACATGGCAGGTCGGTAAAATTCCAAAACGCAGATGAAAATAACAAAATGTAAATAAACATTATTTTTATGATGATACATTTGAATTGAGGAAGGTATTGAGTGCAACTAATAAGTTTTTAATGTTGTGAACTCTCAACAAAAATGATTGTATTGAACAGTTTTTCGACTAACATTTTCAACTCAATGTTTTTTTTTTATTCGAATTTCCCTAACCTTTTTGAGTTGCTGAAAATATATCTAAAATAATGCAAGTTAACTCATATTCGTTACAATATATCAATTAATATTTTATATTATAGGCTCAAATGAATAAATGTTAAGTTTTGGTTCCTTTGTTTGGGACACATTTTTCCATGGTTTATGAAAAATCATAATCGTTTTATTATGACGCACATTATTCGAACTTTATTATTCTTAGGAATATCTTCATAGCAATGGAATGAGTGAGATAAATGCGAATGGATAAAGAAACAGAATTAAAAATTTGGCCATCAGAATTGTTTATTTTATAACAACGACCATAATGAAATGAATAATAGAAATAAATCACGATTTCCGATAAATTGTTCCCTATATTCGTTTCAAACAATGGAATCATTAGATGAACCGAACATTTTTTATATGTAAAGTTTTTGATGAAGCCTTCAATACTGACTCTTCTGAAATTGAAAATTTCCAATTTTCTGTAGGTGCTAGTATAATTGGGGAAATCGAAGTAAAATTTTTTTTGCATGTATATTCTAATCATTTTCCATCTTTAAGCGTCAAAATTTATAAATTTTTCGACAAAGAATGCTTCCAATGATTAGGCTCGTTCATCTCTGTTTTTCAACAAGTTGAACGTAAACTAAGACATCTGAGTGATTATATCTGAAATAAATCTGATTGAACCGTTATTTAAGTCTTTCTTATGTTATTCTATTTAGAGATTCCTGATTTGTTGATGTTTTCATTCAAGAATGAAGCAACCTTGAATTTTGTCTTGCGAATACAGTTCAATTTTGAAGATTACAAAACGGAAATTATTCTGTTTTGAAAATTGAAAGTTCAACTTCATTCAATTTTATGGATTTTGGATTTAAAATTCATCCATTTCTTTCACCCTCAATCAAAGAATCATTAGTTTAAGATGTTTATAGTTCGAAGTGATGTAATTTTTTACCTTTTGTTTAATTTTATAGATTTGCATTTTGGAATTCATCAAATTTCATAACTTTCAATTAGCAATGCAAAAATAAGAAATTTTCACAGTCAAAAATGATATGACTGATATCTTTTTCTGAACGTTTATTTCAATCCTGAAGATTTACGATCAAAAATGTCCAATTATGAGTATTTGTTCGAAATATTGGAATGCTTACAGTTTAAAATGGTGTAATAACGAATGATTTTGTTCGATAGTTCATTTTTAAGATATAAAACTGAAAATGATTTGATTATACAGATTTTGAAGTGAAATTGATTAAATTTTTCTGACTTGAAGAAGATTTAAATCAAGATTTCTTCAATATACATAAAATTGTTTCAGGTTCTCGAGGAATATGTGTGTATATTTATTCTTATAAATATGTGAAACTACTTTTTTTTGTTGGAAATTTGTTAATATCCGACTTATTCCTTCTCTCACGTGGTTTATTTCTAACTCAAAAGTAACGAGAAAATCGAAAATACAAGTTGGAATAATCATTAACTTCTCGAGTATTAAATTTACTGCCCTTAAACTTTTTGAATTCTCATAATTCATCCCTTCACCAAAATATATGAGATATGGTACCTAAACGAAAAAGTGGGCACTCAAAAACTCTATTCATGGTACTAAAAGGTATTGAAAATAATTCTTAGGCAGTTATAAAATCATTTCTTCGACACTGACACCTGTTTCTCACAAGCGGTGAATTAGTTGTTCCAGTCAGTATACAAGAGAGTTTTCAGACAAGAACGCAAAGCATGGCGCCGTATATTGGTTGATAACCCAACCTAGATAGCGTGAAATTTTGAAGTTTCGGTCAATAAATTAACTTGCACCGTCATCTGTTCGAAATTTATGGAAGTCACAAATGATTAAAGCTCTTTGTTTTATAATGAACAGCTCGTTTGCAAAAAAAATACTGAGATAATTGATCGAGATAAAAAGTATCCTCTGTCTAAGTTGGACCGAATTATCTACCTTGAACGAAATTTCATCAAGATCGGTTAGGTAGTTTTAGAGTTTGGTGGCGACAAACATCGTCACACGAGATTTTAATATACACATCGACAATAATAATGTCACTAAAGAAAAGCAAATAAACTTCGTTAAAATCCTGGTATAGTTTTTTGGATATTTCTCATTCATTTGATAGATTTCCCTTATATTTTGTAGCTCTTGAAACTTGAGTAATTGAATTTAAACTTTCTCATTCAACCATTCACAGCTTCCATTGTCTTCCACCTGAATTCCATAGCAAGAAAAGCCTTTTCGCCTACTTCACAGTACATTAACAATCGAAGCTTTTAGTGTCCTGTTCCTCCGTCTTGGAACTGTAAAGACACCAAACGATCGATAGAAAATTGTTTCGCGATAGTGATAGCGACGCTATAAAAATAAAGTATTGAAGTTTACGACCCGAGTATATATTTATATGTTTATATCTTCAGTGTCTAGAATTTCTCATCCTCGTAAACAACATTAAACGACTGAAAATGGGCTTGGATAGGAGGATTAATTTCTTCCTGTGTTCTTTTCTAGTAATCTTCAAACCTCGAAAGTTTTTCTATTCTTTAAAGGGAGGAAGGTGTAATATACGCTATGCATTGATACCACATGTAGAAATTTAGACCAAAATCAAGTACGGTTTCATACAGTTTTCACTGTTTCTAATCGGGTGTTGACCAAAAAAAAAAATAGAAAGAGCCAGGTAGGATTTGCATGTTGGTCGCAGTAGTAGAGTGTGCTAGTTGACAGGTGGTGATAAAGTTCCACAGAATTCGTACTTAAGGTGTGAATGGTCGGTAATGGCGGAAGCCCAGTTAGTGAGTGATGGTGCGAAAGGTGAGTTGAGGGTAGAAGAAGTAGTCTTTGACGTGAAGGGGAGATGAAGTTAGGTGAAATAGGAAAAGTAAGGGTAGGTTGACGAGGAGGAAGGTAAACTGTTATGTGAGGATTGAGTTGTTGAGGGGAGCGATGAGGTTAATAGAGTTGTTGGGAAGAAAGAGTGTCGTATGCCAGAGCTCGCTAGGGTGGAGTAGTGAAGGGAATGAGGTAAACGTAAAAAATAGAGTAGTATCACATTACAGCGGGATAGGAATACAGTGACATCTGTCGGATGCAGGGGGCATTGGCCGCAGTGGTAGTAGCCTCCGTTGTCGGTAGAAGAGTAGGCAGAGACCGACGCTGAGGGTGACAACGAGAGCGCTGGGAGTGAGGCAGACGGGAAGAAATCAGTCTACTCGCCACTTAGCTCGGTGTCTAGCGGTGCGCGAAGGAAATAGGAAAGTCCGGATTGGGCAAGCGGGGAACGATAGGGTTGTTGATATCGTTTATCGGAGAGCTCAAGGAAGAAGTGAGGGATACGAGGAAGGACGTGAGGGTTAAGGAAGAGGAATGAAAAAAAGGGATGAAAGATCTGAGGGAGCAAGTAGAAGGATTAGAGACAGTAAACGCGATGGTAGGGAAGGAAAAACGAGAGATAAACCTGATGGTTGAGGTTATAAGAGTATGGATGGAAAGGATAGACAAAAGATTCTTGGAGGTAGTGGGTAGTCTAGATATGAGAGAAGGTTCTAGGGTGTAAAGAGAGCAGAAATGTATCTGGGACAAGGTAGAGAGCATGATTGAAGAGAAGGTGGGAGGGCGTGGTAGCGATAAGGAGAAGGTGTAGGCGAGAGAAATAATAAGGGCAAAGGAGTTGAGACTGAAGAGAAGAGCAGAGGATGGTAGAAGAAATAATATCGTGATGTCAGTACTAAAGTTGAGAAGCGGTGGAGAACGTAAAGGAGTGAAACTGCTGCTACAAAGCATAAGGTAGTTTCAGGGAAGGGTGGCTTAAGTGAGGCTAAAGGGGGAAAAGGGGAATGAAGTAGCGGTGGTGGAGTTGGAGATCTGGCAATATAAGTTGGCGGTAATGCGAAGTAAAAGAAGGAATAAGAATAAGATGGTCTCCATCGATCACGATCTCACGTGGTAAGAGAGAAATTCAAAGAATGCTGAATGACAGAAATAGAAGGAAGAAGAGTGAAGATAGGATATAAGAAAGTGTAATTAGAGGAGACAATGTTGGTTTGGGATGAGGACTTTTTGAGGTTTCTGCAGGGATGAAGGGAAAAGGAATCGGGCAGGGTAGAACCAAGGCTTAGGGAGTTCAAGAGGCGGTTAGATTAAAGGAGAAAGGTGTGGCCGGTAGGGGGTATTATGAAGGGGATAAGGGAGGATTTTGAAGAAGAAATTCACGGTGCTGATGAGGTTCAGGGGGTGCAAATTAGGGCTGGGAAGATAGTAAGGGTGATTTGCAAGTTTGTGACGATGTACAATAAGGATGGTAAGAAAACGATTAAAGGTAGGGTGGAAGATGTTATAGGCGAGAGAGAGAAGCGGATGGTGGTATTGGGAGGGGGGGGGGGGAATTCCAATGGAAGAAGGGGGAGGGAAGAGGGTCTCTAAAGGTATGAGGAAAGTTTTGAAAGGAATTCGAAGGACGAGATGAAAAGGTTCGCAGTAGAAGGCAAAATAGAATCGGCCTATCTGCCATTATTCTTTAGGATAAGAGAAGAAGGCGGTAATAGGATAGGGAAAAAAGAAGTTTTAATGGGGAAGAGAGACATGTGGACGGGTTAGGCTATAGATAAATATCAGGAGCAGTTAGAAGAAGAAAGTTTCGAAGGGGAGTTTGTGGAAGAGATATGGGGACATCTAAGAGTGAAAGTGAAAGGGTGTGTTCACAAGAAAAGATTAAGACAGAAGGAGAAAAGGAATATTAAAACCGTGGTGGAATAGGAAATGCAAAAAGATGAAGAGAGGGGTTTAAAGGAAGTACAAAAATGGGATGAGGAGATGAGATTTGGAGAAGGAGATGAAGAGAAAAGGATAGGGAGGAGGAAGGATGGGCGAAGGAAAAATATACACTGGCATATGGCTTTTAGCAGATATTGAGGAAAGAAGAGTGTGTTTAATATTGAGATAAGAAAGATACCTAGATATAAACATACTAAGGATCAGCAGATGTTCAACAAAGGTTATAATATTTAGGAAGAGAGGAAGAAGCAAGAAAAGATGTACAGCAAGATGAAAATTGAAAAGTTGGAGGAGGTGGAGGAATTCAAGTATCTTGGCTTTATCGTGCAGGAGGATATGAAGCGTGAAGTGAATATTAGGGAAAGGGTTAAGAAAATAGCGCGACTAATGAAACAGATATGGGGAATAGGAAAAAAAAGGTTTGAAAAAGACTGTCAGAGACGTATGAAATTATTTGATACGCTTATGTCACCTGTATCAAGCAATGGGACAGAGATATGGGGATGGAAGGAGAGAAAAGACATAGAGAAGGTGCAAAGAAGGTATATGGAATATTTGTTTATACTCTCTCCCTTTTACGGGTTTGAGAGTCTTCACATGATACACCTCCTCTCCTTAACATAAACCTCTCCAGGGTGACAGGCGGGAATCGAACCCGCAACCAGACGAAGTGGGTCCAAAGCTCATGCCTTAGCCCCCACGACCAACTGACCACCCGCAAAGAAGGTATATTAGATGAACATCAGGGGTAGAATGGAGAACGTCAGACTCAATAGTAAGAGGGGAGTCTCAAAGGGATGTGGTGGGAACAAAGGCGGGAAAGAGGACGTAAAATTTGGAAAAAAAAGAAGGGAAGGGGGGAGAGAAGAGAGTTAGTAAGGAAATAGTTTTAAAAAGTGGAAGAAAGAGGAAAAAATGCAGCCGAATCAACGCGATGGCAAGAAGAAAGAAAAGATTCTCTTAGAGATCGTGAGAGAGGTTGAAAGTACTGTAGATTATGCGAAATGGGGAAAAAGAGATGCAAATAACTGATGGATGGCAGAGGATAGGAGAATCAATGTATAATAAAGTAATGGTATCAAGTGATGAAGAGATGATTCACAAATAATCTGGAGAGAGGAAGGGGGAAAATCAGGTGGACGAGAATGTCTAGATGGAGGCTAGGAAATGAGATTAAAGAAGAAGAGTATTGAGAGAAGGATGAAAAGAGAAGGAGCAGAGTATGTGAATGGGTAGAAGGGACATGAGAGCATGTATGAAATGGTTGTATGAGAGGAGTAGAATAGAGGGAAGGATGGGAAGAGAGTGTTGAGAAAATTTTGGGGGAGGAGAAAATGGAAGAAGAATGGATGAAGGAGGTAGAAAAAGCTAGAGAAGTGGAAGAATAAGTATAAGGGAGTGTCGGGAAGAGAGAATGAGAATTTGTAATGGAAAAAATAGAGAAAAAGGAAAAAAGGGGTTCAATTTAAATATCAAAAACCAATCAGTCAAAAATGAATTATTCAAAATTTATTAATGTTATAAATTAAACATTCAAAACTCAATGTTTCTCAGAATAGATATTTTTTCTTGTTGAAGTGATTCAAATGTACAATTTAAAATTGTAATAATATTAATCTTGCTTCATATTTGCATATTATTCATTGGCAGTGCAGTGTTTCTCGCACGCTGAAGTGCGCGTATAATATTGGTACTTTATGAATATTTAAGTGATTTTCACACCATTTCCTTGCCATTTCAACATCGTGTATATTTGAATTTGAATTTCTCAACGCATATGTATCAAGTCTGGGTCTAGAAGCGTCAGGAAAATATTAAATGCAGACTGATATAAATCTAAAGTGGAGCAGGTTTCATGAATGTGATGACAACTTCATTCATGGAAAACTTACCTGAAATTTACACGCGTGTACCTTTACATAAATCTCTTGGAGAGTTGCCCAGAATTTCTATCTTCAGAGTTAAGCGTAGCTTAAACCTCTCAAAGACATTTCTTGTGATATTTGTTTTTACCCTCATCGGGAAAAATTCACGTTTTAATTTTCTACCGAAATGAACAAATTTCGAGAAATTCAGTGTATTTTCAACTAGAATAAAATATTATTATTATATATTATATATTATTTAACAATTGTTAAGGGCCATCATTTCGATACGAAAACCCTGGGACCATGGAGCTCCTGAAGGGGCCTCAACATCTTTTCAGACAAGTTTTGAAAGAGAAAGATTTAAATTTCGCGCCAATAGCTGCTGATAACATGATTCAGATTTCTTTGGTTATCTCTCTTGAATTGCGCTCCATCTTCGTCCAATGAGCGCAATTCCACTCTATCACTAGTTCGCAAGCATCTTACCTTATCTGGCATCATCGCGGCTGAACGTCCCCTAGCGTAACATGCTTGCATTGATTATTGAATAAAAAAAACGTTTTCTTGTATTTCGACAGTGTCAGTGCTTGAATTATTTTATTTTGTAGAATCGTCTCAGATGCGGATGAAATCTTTGTTGAAGAAGGACATAAATTTGATATTTTGAGTCTTTTCCCCCAAAATAGATTATATTTAACAGTAGCAAAGGAAAACCTAAAACTAAATTCATGCATCCTCCTCAGAATAAACGAAGAAAATAGCTTGCAATAGCCTGCAAAAGATCGAAGTTTTTTATTGTACCATTAATCCATAATCCCTTACGGGGTAAGCGTCACTCGTTAAGAGTCATATTTGGTTGAGTGGAAAACACCGGAAGATACCAGTCTCCTGCCAAAATGCCAAAAGCACGCGATATTTCCGGACAGTCATCCATTCTAGTACTAGTCGCGCCCAACGCGAAGTTAATTGGAAGTTATTAGAGATCTTTGTTAGGGGCCTCATCAAATTTCCTCCGACGGCCCCCAACAATTTTGCGTAACCAAACAGGCATGGTTCATATCAATTTGCCTGAAGCAAACCTCAACAATAATAGGGAAATCCCATCAGGGCCCCGACAATACCTCATAAAGATTTCCACTCGGGGTGATGTCAGATACGAAGATGTAAGGATAGGATTATCATTCTATACATTGTTTCGTGATTGATATAATCAATATTAAATTTATGATAATTTAATTTTTATATTCTAATAAAACATGTATAATTATTTTCAATTATTTATGATTATCTGACAATTGTGGTGAGGATCATAAACGGTAAATACAAGCCAAATTTAGAAATGGAACCTGATTTACATCAACATTCATGATTTGTAGTTTCAGTTAAATAGTCTTATATTTTTTTATTATTATTATTTATCAGCATTTGGAACTCGAAAGTTCATTGCCTCATCTACCCGAGACCGCCACACGTCCCTATCCTGTGCATCAT
>WSXT02234284.1:3616-16050 GCA_011762715.2 Neuroterus valhalla | reverse complement strand
CTGCCCTAAAATAAAAACTATAATTATTTTCTGAAATTCCCTGTCCAAGTCAGATAAATGAGGAAAAGCACATAAAACGTGATAAACACATTTTTTTGGAAAAATAAAGAAAATTATTCTTTTTCTAGGTTTGGAAAATAATCAATTCGATAATCAAATTCGAGTCAGCTAAAAAAATCTCATAGAGCAACAAATTTGCAAAGCGTTTTTCTTATAATAGAAAAAAAATCTTTCTCCCACGACACTTGAATATTTTGAGAATCAGATAACAGGAACGTTACATTCTTTAAATCCGATAATAAGATCTCTTTCTGATTTCTAAAAAGGAAGCGGTGATTTCTCCTATTTTTTCGGTGGAATTTTTGATTGTCTAGGTTGAGTCAAGTAAATTCACGGTTTCTAATTAAATTCCCGGTCATTTCCCGGTCAATGAAATTCCCGGTCCTCTCCCGGTCAAGTTGCCACCCTATCTTATAAAACTTACTAGATAAATTGTTATTTTCTTATAAATCGTTAAATAAAATGAAAAATAATCTCAGAGCATATAACATCCATTTGGGAAAAAAACTTGTATATGTATTACTAGCACTCGTGTCAGTGATGTTATATATATTTGTTGATGAAAAAAAAACAGTGCTACTCCTTTTGTAGAGGAAAACTAGAGTATAAAAGCGTGCAACTTTTCTTTATATTCTGAGATATTTATCGACACTGAAGAATGGACAAAAATAAAAAAAATGGAGGGAAACACAGATTTCTAAAAATACAAAGTTCTATATAATACCCCTGTCGACAGATTACAAAAAATATTGCATAGATTACAATTTATTTTGAACTTGTTTAAAACTACTTTTTCCTTCAACTTGGCAAAAAATCTGTGTGTTATTTCAGACACAGACTCAAATCAATCAATGCGATTCAGAGATTGAAGTATTTTGAGGCTTAGACATGCATATTATGCAAAAGCAAACGTAATTTTTCTTAGCAAACAATGATCTGGGGTCAAAAATGTTTTTCAGAAAATTTAATTATCCTGCGTCATCAACAAGCGTCATTTCAGTAGAAAAATCCAACAGTAAGATTGAAAATTGATCAGGTACGAGCCATCGACAAGTTACTTCCTACAAAAAATATGAATTAAAAGGTCTTAAAATTGGAGAAAAAAAATTAATCCGCTAATACAATCGATCTGTCATATAAAGAACATGATTCGGTTATATCTCTTAAAAAGACAACACGGGTATGAAGAGTTTGATTTAAATTTCGAACACAAGAATCGTCAAATTCCGGGTAAGATGAGTTATTACGAATAATTAAGTGGGTCTAAAAAAAAATAATGAATGGTAAGTCACAGATCATGCGGCATGTGCTCATAAAAATTTATAAAGCGGAGAACAGTATTTGTTATTTGACGTAATTCATTAATATGCATGTAGCTTGAGATCATTAAAACCCAACTACTTTTGGTGAAACTTAGAAGCCTCAAAATGATTATGCACGTATAAAAATATTTTTATAAACAAATTTTCCCTTCATTTGACATTGAGCGGAGAATCCGAAAAATGTATATAGATACACAAGACTTTATTTTTGTACATTTTTATAACTGAATATAAGAAGACTCAAGATATTTGAGAAAGAAAAAAATGCAAGTCAGAAATATCACAGTAGATCGCGCCATTTTTAGTCAGCCAGACGGTAAACTCGTTTATCTTTTTCAATGCAAGTTAGTTGAAAATTTTATGCGACTGACTCAGATCTTCAAAAAGGATCCATGAATCAGCGTTTTTCTAAAAAGGATCTGCAGCGTCATTAAAAGTTTTTTTTTGCCTTCCTTTACTTTTTGCACCTTTTCTGTTTTTATTTTCTGGTCCAAAAGCAAATCTGTGTGATAACAGATACTCGTTATAGAAAATTGGTGAGACAGAGTTAAAATTATGTCTTAGTAGTATTACATACGCCCCACTTTCGCCTTCTTGTCAGCAGATAAGGTCGAATGAGCCCGGACTACTTTATAGCGTTTATCTCGTCTAAACGGAAAAGTCTGTGATATATATTGTCGAGTATATTGTAACCAGTTTTACACGTAAGAGTCGCATTTTTACAAAAGTCTTTTGTCATTCAATTTGGATTCTTCAACGTTTATATACTGTAAATGGAGTGGAATGTTCTTGGATAAAGGGTTTAAAAAAAATCAGATATTGATATTATCATTTTGATGGGCTTCAACACTTTAAAGTTATACAATAAATTTATTATCTTTTGATTTCAATGTATGAAGAAAATGAAAAATATATTAATTTTTTCAACTATATATAATTATATTATGATGTTAATGTTTTTGTCTACTGGTCTTATAAATATTTTTAATAAATAATTACTTAACTATGTTTTTTCAAATTTGTGAAAAAATGACTCTCTAGCTCCGCTGGGATTCGAACCCAGGTCCTAAAGATTTCCGGTCTGATGCTCTAACCCACTAAGCTATAAAGAGTGCAAGATTCATTTTTCACAATCTCCTACAAGCCGATTTCGACACAATGGTTATACTTGTAGGAATTTTAATTCTTCCAACATAAATATAATTTTTAATTTTGATGTTATGGTTTTTGACCAAGCATGTATAGTCATATTATGATGTTAATGTTTTTGTCTACAGGTCTTATAATTATTTTAAATGAATATTTATTTAAATGTTTTTTCTATCTGTGTCTGTAGGACCTGGGTTCGAATCACAGCAGAGCCAGAGAGTAATTTTTTCACAACTTTGAAAAACATATTTAAATAATTATTTATTAAAAATTTTTTAAAAGACCAGTGTTGTCTGTAATTACAAATAATAATTACATCATACTATTCCCTTGAGAGGATTTAAAAATTCTAGTTGAATATCATATCATCAGGTTTCGAAAGATTATAAAAAATTTTTGGGATTGAACACATTCGCGAACGATGAATATGAAACTATTTATCAAAAAAACTCATTTTGGAGGGCAAGTTATAAAGAAATTATCAGGTTCACCATTCAAGTCATCCCGAAGAAGAAAAAGTTTTGGGAGAATCATAAATTGGAAAGGAGAAATTCTGGAATACAAATTGGACAAAAGAAAAACTTCGAAGGGTATGTATTATATTGGGGAGAATGGAAAAGAAAGCTGTGAAGTTGTCAAATTAGAGCAAAGAGACATTTTCAGAATTGTATAAGTTCTGGAGCTAGTAAACTAGAAGAAAGAATAATTTTCCGAAGTCAAAATTTTTGAGCTTTTTCAGATAAAGATAGCTCTAAATTAATTAAATTTATTTTCTCAATGCAGAGGAAGAAGGTTCGTATATTCCAAACACTGGAATGAAGATAAAAATTTGAATTAAAAGAGGACCATCAGTCAGCTTCAAAAAATCGATTTTTTTTCGTTTTGCTTCAATCGTTAGAATTTTCATCTGAGAATATTCTTGCAAAGTTTCAAAGGCCACCTCATAGTAGTTAAGCAGATACAGTAGAGGAGCGGCTTGAGTGCGGTAAGTGCGCGCGCCCCCGTGTTA
This sequence comes from Neuroterus valhalla, assembly GCA_011762715.2. NCBI lineage: Eukaryota > Metazoa > Arthropoda > Insecta > Hymenoptera > Cynipidae > Neuroterus > Neuroterus valhalla. The sequence goes on along the minus strand of WSXT02234284.1, from coordinate 12,510 downwards.
CATGTTTTCCAAAATACCGTGCACGATTACGGAAAAACTATAAGAGCTATGTATGCAAGTGAAAAACGTGTTTTTTAGGTTATTTCATTGTGCACAGACTGAACCAAACCAATTATTTTAAAAATAAGGACATATTTTATTTTTTTGTTTCATGTAAAAATTACGGACTCAATCTTGCACGGAGTTTGAGTTATCTGCGGCGAGCAGCTTCGCGAGATAATTGGGAAAAACCACCTTTTTTGTGAACCACTAATGAGGAGACCCCCTTAAAGTAATTTTGAATCACTTGAATGAAGAAAATTCAAGAAGTTGTCAAATTTAGAAAAATCAATGCCAGACTCTGCGAATTGGGGGAAAAGAACGAGGAACCTTAAAATTGTGGGGGCCTCTGGTTTTCAAATAACCCCAACTCTCATAATAAGCTTCAAAGAAATGCCTGACGTACTTAATCCTGTAGGATTATTAATCTCTGAAACCCCTACCGTATGCAGCCAGATTTTTTTATTTAAAACTCTCTAACTCGCCTGATCATTTGGTCAGAGGAGTGGAAAACTGCAGAAAACCAACACTTCGAGCGCTTACAGTGACGGTTCATGCTTGACATTCGAGATACCGCCGAGTCGAGAATCACCACCCAGTCATGGCAGAAGGAATAGAATTAAATAGAAATATTTCTTCAATTAGAAGAAATCAAATTTTCCGTTCCTTTTTTTTTTTAGGATAATAATGCTGTGGAACCTTCCAGTATGGGTACGGAAATTTCAAGAATCCTCAAAACATGGGGATTTTTCAATTCTGATATCTTAAACGGTGGTTAAACTTCTACAGGGTTTCTACGATACTGGTTCAAAAATTTCCAACTTGCTGCCATTATCCCGCGCTCGTTCAAATTTTAGGATAAAAAAAATCACTTCGTATCAATTTTAAAATATATTTTTTGCTATAAAATACTAAATTATTAAAAATACAAAACAGAAACAATTTGAAATGTTCCTGTCATCTTTTCAAATTTCCCTGACATTTTCAGGTTTTCCAGTCATTTTTTCAGATTCCATGACTTTTTTCAGGTTTATCAGTGACTTGTTGATAATTCAATGGTCTTGTAGCAACGCTCTTATCTACATATCCACGAATCTCAATATTTTGTAAAATAGGTTGAATCTCCCAACGTTTTTGAGAAACTAAGAAAACTTCTGAAACTTCTTAATTATAAGAAATGTTGAAATATATATAAATATAACTTTCAGAAATATTTTTAATTTCAGTTATCAGAGATTAGATTGAGCGCGCGATTTTCTGAAAAATAAATTATAATTTATTCTGCGGATGAAAAAAAATGTATCCGTCTTAAACCGGACATTTTAGTAGCGCGTGTGTAAACTATTGCATGAAAAATTGCAAAAAAACAAACTATTCTGAAAAATTCTATAGTAAGAGTTTATTTGTAATTCAGTTATGTGAATCCGCTCTGGCACAAAGTTACAGTTATTATACTAATTCTAAGATCGCCAATTGAAATAAGCTGCGTTGTTAGATAATTTCTAAAATTTTTCGAAATGTTCAAGTTAAGAGTAGCGGAAAATTTGATGTACATAACTTCTCAAGTTTTTGAATAACCGCATCTTACATTCAAAGAAAAATCAATTTTTATGAATAATAACTTTTGAAATTGTACCATACTTTTTTTCAAGAAAATATTTTATGTTCGAGGGTTGACGACAATTAAAATCAATAAATTCAAAATTTAAAAAAAATTCAAATTTCTTTAATGTCCAAAATTCGAGATAAAGTCTGCAACTCCTGTCAATTATTCAAAAACCAAGAATCCAACGACCAAATTTGGACAAGCACAAAAACCAAATTTTGTCCTTGAATTCCTTTTATTTCATTCAATTGCCAAGAGTTGTAGATTTAAACATTTCATAAAAATCCAACCATGATTCTTCACGTCCTCTCTTGGTGTTATTTTTTACCTTTTGATTGTAGTGCAGTCAATCGGCCACAAAAAAGGCCGTTTTTGGAAAAAAATAACATAAAACTTTTTTTGCGGAAATCGCTAGAAGAGCATTCAAAAAGCTTAACCTGAAAAATTCGGGATCGTTCGGGGGCGGGTTTTTGAGAAAACTCAAAGAAGTTTTTAGATTTTATATATCTCGAAAATGGTAGGTTTTTGGAAAAATTTTTAACGACGAAAAATGTTGGGGGCAATTTCTTTTACAACTTTCTTCATTGGGTCGACATGCTGCGATGAAAAGTGCAATTAACAGATGACGCTTAAGTACCAAAAAGAGCGTATTTTCCATGTCGCACGCTCAACAACAATTATTAGCACATCTTCTGTACAGCTCGTTTGACATAAAATTTTAAAAACCTTCATAAATCACGTTCAATACTGAAGACGGCATAGTTTTGGAAAAAAATTAATAATAATATATAATATATTAATTTAAGATGGTAATTTTATCGATTACTGGTCCGGGAATTATTTTAGAGAAATGAGAAAAAATCTTCCACGTCCCGGATTTGAACCGGGATTTGCCACTATACATGAGTGAGGCGTTAACCAATTACGCTACCGGTGCACACGGCAGACATTCTCGGTAGATTTTTTCTCATTTCTCCAAAATAATTTCCACACCAGTAATCAATCAAATTACTATCTTAAATTAATATATTAATTACAATGGTCGAAAAAATAAAATCTAAATGATAAATAATAATAATTCATAATAACAATTTATCCTAATTAGAAATAATTTGAAAGTCTTACTTACAAACAAATTATTTAGTCAGTCCGAAGTAATGATTTATTATCTACCCGCACCTTAATGGGAAATCTACGGTGACAGGTTTGTCACGCTATAACTCGTGAATGGTAAGTCGGACAAGAAATGTTTTCATATAAACTTTGTAGGTTTTTTTGAGACAAACAACTTTTTCATTGACAGTTCTGCGATGAAAAATTTTTTTCTGTGCCAAAAAGAGAGAAAACGCTTTTTTGGTCATTTGGCGCCATCTATCAATTGCACTTTTCATCGCAGCATGTCAACCCAATGAGAAAAGTTGTATAAAACATTGCCTGCAACATTTTTTGTCCTCACAAATTTTCCCAAAAACCTACCATTTCCGAGATATATCAAATCCCAGAAGATTTGGAGTTTTCTCAAAAACCCAAACAAATATTTCAAGTCCACCGGTGTAGCCTCGAGAACGCAAAAAATTGAATAAAAGTCAACCTGGACAATGTCCAAACTATTTCGAAATCAATTATTTTTCTCCAAAGTCCCTCGAGTGAAAAATTGAAGTGAGTACAATTCACGACACTAGTTTCGTGTGTCAACCTCGTGACTCTTTCTCGTCTAGAAATGACGCAATTTCATGCGTAACCACATGCAGTGAGTGTGCAAAATATATAACAGAGACAAGACATTCGCCGACGCGACGGTGAAATGTCGGCCCCCAATTCGACACGGCGCGGCGCCTGCCTGATACAGCAGACTCAACGAGCTATAAATAATATACCTGCACACAGGTACCTATTGTTTTTTCTTTGTCATACGTGCCACTTGTCATTTCAGCGAGCTCATTGCAACACTAGGAAACTCCCTAAACCCAAATCACATGCGCACATGTTTGCGCAGCAAATCGTACGGAAATTTAATCCTGCCCAAAAAACATGTTCACTTCAAAATAGTCTACATTAATTCATGTTCTTCAAGTTCTGAACGTTTAACTGAACGAAATTTTTTTCTGATGTCTTTGTAAACTATAAAAGTGCTAAAAACTTTATTCATTTCCATTGCAAATAGTAGTTTACAATAGAAACTCCAAATTCTATGACTAAAATTGTAGTTGGAACAATATTTGTGACGTTCCACGAGAAAAGGTACATAATGCGAAGAAAATCCATTTTCCGTTTTTGAAGTTTTATTATTAATCGGCGTTTGCTCTTCAATATGCCGAAAATCAGAAAATTTTTATCTCTATTACTTTTCAAGTTAGGTACCTTTTCTCGTGGAGCGTCACATTTGTAGATAAAATAGAATTGCGAAAAAATATATCGTTCATTTGAAGGTTCAGAACTTCCAGGACGTATTAATTCATCCAACCATGCGGAAATCCACATGAAAATTTCAAATCTTCTATGCAGAAATTAAAAAATTATACAATCATAATCCAAGATTCTCATTTTAGACAAATCAGAAATCTGCTGCGATTTCGCCGGACAACTAAAAGTAATATATTCTCATTGGTCGCAAAACGCAAACATTTATTTAAATTCATGACGTTCATTCTAAATATCCTCCAACACAACAGATGAAAAATTGCAAAATATATTGATTTTGGAAAAAATACTTCAATTTTCCACGAACAAAAATAATATTTATTACAAAAATTGGAACAGTTGAACTTAAGTTCGGAAAAAATCAATTTACTCTAGCAAAAAAAACGGATCTTCAACTAAAGTGATGAATTTTCAAATATGTATCATTATGAATTTTCAACTGGAACACTTCAATTTTAAACGATAAAGGTGATTATTCAAACAAGAAGATTAATTTTCGAATAAGAAGATTAATTTTCAAGTAAGAAGGTTAATTTTCAAATAGGGAGATTAATTTTCTACCAAAAAATATAATGTTTCAAAAAAATATTTGAAATTCGAACTGAAAAAATAATTATTTTCAACCGCAAATTGAACAGTAACATTTCAAAGAATCTTTAACTGAAAGAGTTGAATTTACGAATAGATGAATTTTTACCAAAAAAGATAAATTGTAAATTGATCTTTCAATGCTCAAAAATTTTCAGTTGAAAAAATTACTTATAAAAAAAACTGAATTTCAAACGAATTGTTACATTTTGAAGCAAAATTATGAATTTTCAAAAAAAATTTTAATGTTTAACTGTAGTAGATGAATTCTAAACCAGGAAGACGAATTTTCACCTGAAATGATTAACCTTCAAATACAATAGTTGAATTTCTGACGAAAACGATTTTCAACCAAAAAATTGAATTCTTCAACAAAATGGTTAAATTTTGAACTAAATCATTTCAACCGAGAATGGAATGGTAACATTTTTGGCTTTTAAAATGAATTTCAAAACAAACATGATAGTTTTCAACTAGATGAATTTTCGACTTATATGAAAAATATTCAACAGCATAACTTGGATTGTAAACCATAAAGAAGAATTTTCAAACAAGAAACTTATCTTTAAAATAGAAATATCATTTTCACCAAAAAATTAATTTTTTAACAAAATATCATGTGAATTCTCAATTTAAAAAAATAATTTCTATCCAAATTGTTGAATTTTGAACCAGAAGATATAAATTTTGCACCAAAAATAAAACAAGTCAAATTTGCAGTTGAAGAAATTAATTTTCAACCAAAATGATGAATTTCCAGGAAGAAGAATGTTTAGCAATAAAGATTGATTATCTACAAAAAAGGCAAATTTTCCTCGGAATACATAATCTCTCAAAGAAAAAGCTTGATTTTTAAAGTCAAAAATAAATGTTCAACTCAATACTTGAATTTTTCCAAAACAAAAATAAATTGATTCATAACAAAGTAGTTCAATTTTCAACCAGAGGTGAATTTTAAATTAAAATAATGTACCTTCAGCGAAAAAATTTAATTTCCAACAAAAAAAAAAAGAACTTATAACCAAGTAGTTTATTTTTTAACTGAAAAAGGATGAATTCGCAATGTACAATGTAAACAAATTTCGATTACGATTCAGGAATATTTGTTCTTCGAAATACTACTTCTACACTCTAAAAACTGCTTGAAGTACTTTCTTCATTTCCCTGTCCCAACTCAGAAAATTGAAGAGAAAGCAAATTGAACGTGAAAAATATATTTTTTTTTTAAATTGAGAAGATAATTCTCACTGTATGTTTGGGCTATCATCAATTTTGATTATAAAACTTGTGTCAGCTAAAAAAATCTCACAGGGCAACGAATTTGTAAGATTTTTCTTAAAATGAAAGAAAAAAAATTCTTCCTCTCATAAAGTATAAATTTAAATATTTCAGTATCTGACTAGAGAAACGTTACATTCTTCAAATCAAATGATAAGGTCTCTTTTTAATTCATAAGAAGAAAGCCATCATTAACGGTATAATTTGTGGTTGTCAAGGTTAAGTCAAGTAAATTAATGGTCAATGCCCGGTTTTTCCCGGTCAATAAAATTCTCGGTCATTTATCGGTCTTTCCCGGTCAAGTTGCCATCCTGGTCATTTAGATCAGATGGTTATTTTTGAATTAAGAAATTAAGTACAGTTTTCATAAAAAAAAAAAAGTAATGCCTCTATATTCCACTCGGATCCGAACGCAGGATCCCCTGTAGCTCAGTTGGTAGAGCACTCATCCGGAAAGTGAGGGGACCTGGGTTCGGATCTCAGCGGAGAAGGAAGGTGGTTCTTTTTTCCAGAAAATTTGAAAGTTGTGTTCAACTAACAATATTTCGCAAACTGCATGAGATAGAAATGGATTGTTGTTTTTGAGTTTTAAGTACCCCTGACACAATAATAGTAGGTATCTCACAATTCGTGAGAAATTCTGAACTCGGGCAATCTGTTTTTTTTTTCTGTATCCGTCAGGCCATTGATAACAATTTTACGATCATGAGTTGAGACTTGAAAGAAATGTAGCACACTCGATGATAGTGCAATTTGTAACAATGCATTCCTATTTGGAAAATTCGTACAAATTACACTGTCATGTATGTGTCGAAGAATGATGCAAATTAGAAAGTTCAATAAATTATATCTCTACATAGGTTGGACTTTACACATAGTGCAAGATTAGTACATCTGGAGGACAAATCGACATGGAAACTGCATGCAATTTTAAAAGAACCAGTAAACCCTGAATTTTTTTTATTTATTTCGAAATTTGAGACCTTATTATCTGGATTTCAGAACTGATTTGAGCAGTCTCAAATTCTGACTAAGAATCAGACAAATCTTGATTAAATCGACACAAAACTCAATTGATATCTATTCTAAGGTGAACTAATTAAATTTTTTCTTTTACTAAATAGTTTTGATCAGTTTCAATTTTTCTAAATTAATTGCAAGTACAAACAGTTTTACGTCACACGAGAAGCCAGGGTATCAGAGCATTAAGAACAAATGCCAACTACATTATGTAACAAATTAAAACTACTCATCGTGCATCGTGTTTTCATGTGATTTTCTAGTACAATTTGATCTTCGGGTATCTCGTGTAATAATATACATATCAGATATGAGCCTAAGTATTACAAATTCGAAAAGAAATACATAAAAATAGATCATTTTAATTTGAAGGTTTTGAATTGAAAAAGTATACAGAATATTGTACAGGAGGACATTCAATAATTTGAAAATTTTTTTAAAAGTAGAGAATTGTACAATTACACATCGAAAATGTTTAGGAGAGGATCAAACTTAGACGGAAATGATTGAAGCCTTTCACCAAATATTATAACAGCATACTAATTCATTCAAAATTAGTAATTTCAAACTGAGCCATAAAAAGTTATGCTTTAAAACTCTCAACATTAAATGATTTTTCCTCTCCAATTTGAGAGACTCAGTATTATTATTATAACAGTTTGAAATAAAAAATATTCAAAATTATTGCTGGAGTCCTAACTTAGATGTCCTTATAATGGAATTTTTTTGACAAAATTATGAAATACAATAAAACCATTTTTCTTTAATTCTCACGTCAAACATGTTTTTTAAAAAAATAGTTCCACATCTTGGTGCAAAATATATGTGATCTGTTTTCCTGTCTCAAGAGCTCATCCACAATGAACATTTCAAGGTCATTTAACTGTATGACAATGCAAAAACATTAAATATCCGGAAACCGTATATACCACAGAGAACGGACGTGACCGCGACTTATTGAGCAATTGTTATTCTGCATTGCCATCTTGGATTCAAAACACGATTGAGATAAACAAAATATTGCAAAATTTCCCTTGAAAAGTTCAATACACTTTATATTCAACATATGTATCCAGATTTAAGTAACAAGGAACTATATTTTCCAAAAGTTTTCTACAATAATGAAACTTGTTGCAAAAGTGTATCATTAATAAAGAATGTAGAAAGCAGGATTGCACAATGACTTTGCACAACAAAGTATTTTGAAAGGTCTCAGTGAATCCGCTAGAATAGAATTATCAAAGTATGCAGTTAGGGTTGTAAAATATATTATTCTAAATCCAAGTAAATGAAAATAATATTTTATTCGTTGCATTATAAATAGAAGAGATATTTTTATTGTTCATGTCGTGAGGATGGAAAGACACATTGTGCGAAATTTTTTTTCGATTATTTAGAGTGAAACGAATGAAATATTGGTTTTTTATGTTTTTTTTTTTAATTTTAGGAAACTAATTAAATCGAAAAATGAACTTCAGAAGCATCGTAGATGGATGAGGGAAAAGGTAAAGCCCAAAATTTCGAAATTTTTATACATTGGAAAAAACCAACCTGTTTTCCTGATCAGATAGATTTTTTGATTATGAGTTGATAAGATATTCGATCAAAAAATAATAGTGTCATTTTCACTCTCAACTCACATTGCGGGAAAACAGCCAATTCTTAAATGAAAATTGGATAACTGAACAACAATTTTTAATTAAGTATTGTAGTTGATTTTATTGAATATTATCAATTTTAATTTGATTAATTCAATTATTAATTTCAATAATTTATTTAATATTTTTAATATTAATTTAATATTTCGCATTGAAAAATGATAGATTGACGAATGTCTAATTTTAAACAATAGAATTTGCAATTGTCAAGTTTCATTTCGAAATTATTTGATTTTAAACGTGTTTAAATCAAATTAAAAAACAAAGGGTCTATTTGAGGTCTT
>WSXT02234273.1:0-16050 GCA_011762715.2 Neuroterus valhalla | reverse complement strand
CGCGACTGCTTATTCTTGTATTCGCAGTTAACCTCAGGGGTGTTTAACCTCAGGGGCCTTTCCTCTATCCGCAACCTAGGGACGCGCTACGTAGTGGTGATAGGTACCCACCAAGTAGATACTTAAACATAGAAGGGTTAAACTTTTAAGAGACTGAAATCAGTTTGAAGAGAGGGTTGTTACATAGCATATATAAACCGACACCGCTTGCCGCTCGGGCAGTTCTACCTTCTAGTGTATATGCATAATCTGTATAAGACAACTGGATAAACAAGACGATCAGAGTAATTCTGATCGTCATCCTTTTTGAAAATACATAATTGTATTTTAAAGCGTAACATAATATAAGGAACAATTTTAATTACTGGAGGCAACATTTTTCTGAAGTTCGAAACAAGGGATATTGAGTTGAGCTCTACTTGGAGCTGTACATCACAAAGGAATGCTTTGTGTTTTTTCATCAATTCTACTAATTGGATAAAACCATCGAAAATAAATAAATCATACCGTCATCTGGTAAAATAGTGCTGACGTTGGTTCCCTGACTTGTATCTTCATTTTCAAAACTGTTCCTCTCGACACCTTCAGGCACATTTTCAGAATTTGGATCAAGCCACCAAGGCTTTTCACTTAAGCTTTGGTGTCTGATTTTTAAGTTGCTGAAACCTATTTCTGTTTTTTTTTTCGAATGGCCGGAACTCCAACTCAAAGAGGAACTGTGTGGCCCAGGCTCTAGTAAAAGATTATTATCAGATTTCTTTGTGAAATCAGAATTTTCCTTTGCGGGAATGACCCATGGGTCAGATCTTATCTTTTCTGATGTGTGATGTTCCGCTGTGGAAGGACTAGAAACTGGCGCTGCAGTTTTCGTCAGATGAAGTTTGGCTTCTTCTGGTTTCTCGCTCTCATCTTGTTTTGAACTTAATTCGGACGGAAGAATTGAAGATTGGTCCGTTGACAGGGATAACTCATCAGCAGAAGAAGCTAATAAGCTGGTTCTTGCTGAATCAGCGCTTGTATTATCTTTTTCTTCTGATAAGATTTGATTACTCTTTTTTTGATATCTTTCCAAACAAGATGAATGCAGTCTGCAGCTTTCATCTGGATTTGAGCATCTTTCGAAATCCGGAGATATTGAAGTTTCTTGTACATTGTATGTGTCTGCTGGTGTATGGAGGGCTCTTGAACTAGGTTTTCTACTTCCTGTTCTCGAAATATTTGGATATACAATTATTCTTGTATTTGATCGATGTGATTCCAAAGAAGTCGGAGAACCAGAGAACGGAGCTTGCTGAACGGTATTCGAGTTTCTTTTAAACTGATTATCCTGAGGGCTTACTGATAAACTCTTCTGTCTTGGTTTTCGGCATCTTTTTTTCAGCTGCGAACAAGTAGTTTCAACATTTTCTATATTGAGCACTGATTTCCGAAGATCTTCATTTCTTAACTTGTCTCCAGCGCTTTTTAGTTTCATACCGTCATTGTTTTCCGGCACATGTGGTTTCCCCTGCGCATCCGACGAACTTGTTTGCTTTGAACACACTGAAAATTGACTAGAATGCGAATACTCCTTTGAGAAGGGAGCCGTCGAATGTATCGCCTCCTTTTTTGTGCTGTAATTCGCCATGATACTCGTTGGCGAAGAGATTGATATGCCGGTAAGCACGCCGACAGAGGATCCGATTGACGTTTCAGATTGCTCCATTTTTTGTCTGTTGATCGATATAGACATTGTTTCGGGTAAATCGCTTGCCACATTCTGCTGGAAAACTTTGCTCAAATCCTTACCTTGATTGTTGTTCTTTCCATTCTTTCTATTACTGGCAGATAAATCATTATCAGACTTGGAAATCGTACTTTCCCCTTCACACTGAAAGTAGAATCTCGTTAATGGAGTAGCACTTATTGACGACGAAGTGCATGATTTAGTTTCCTCTTTTAGGGATTTTCGCATGAAACGTGCTCTCTGACATGACTCTTTAAATTTTAATATAGATTTTCTACATTCTTGGGCTTCATCTCCTTTTGTTTTTATATTCTTACGCATGAGACTATTACAGAATCTTGGATTTTCATTTGTATTTCGTTTTTCTATTTCATCATAGTTCCGATCATTGCTGCTTGAAATTCTATGAATGCGACTGTAACCGGAAGCCTTAACCACAGGAAAATCAGTCGTATAAGATGATTGGCTCCTATTCGATCTAGAGTATTCGTAATTACTTAGCCTAGATGATGTTGCGACTTCAGAAGTTGAAAGATTTCTTGATGCATATGTTTTTCCTGTAGAAGAATTCGAAGAAATAAATTTGTCATGATATGGGGCCCATGGAGCATCAGAAATCTTGCTAGAACCCGACAGCCTAGAAAATCTTAAATCCTTATCTTGATCCAAACGTACTTCTTGATCCGTTTTGTATGTCTCCTTACGAGATATAGAGACCTCTTTCCCGAAAACTTCAAGCGCATTTAGTCTTCGGGATCGCACACGAAATAAAGAGGACTCTGTGTTGTTCCGAACTTTTCTTGAACCCGTGTGAGATGCAGATAAACCCTTGTTATCGCTGGTATGAAATAATATGGATCCAGTATAGCCTGTAGCACTGCAAATGCGTGTAGAACTACTTCGAGGTAGGATTGTTGATCTTTCCTGCGACGAAGCGTATGTTGAAGTAGCTAGGGCTTGAGAATGTTCTGAAATACCTGTAAAAAAATATATATTCCTTCAGAAAGTAAAATTGCAAAATTATTGTTCTATAAATACATGGTTCCAAAATTTTCTCCATCTTTAAATGTGGGTAGAGTCACCCTTGGTTGTCAGTTCTTTCTTATACTGCATTATATTGAGATTCATATACATAGCAAGCTAAGAAATAATAACAACAGAGCAAATTTGTTATTATAAAATGATGCAGCAACATGGTCCTCAAGACATATAAACAGGAGAGTTTAAAGTCAAATCATACCCTATTCAAAAATAAAACCATAAACCTGATTTTTCCACTCACCTGGAACATAAACATTTATTTAATTACTCGTATTTTTGCATTCTCATCAGAGAAGGTATTAGATTTTTGTAAAATTTAACTCGCCCCCCCCCCCTTTCTTTGTCAGATGTACACGTTTTGAGACACCCGAACCCGCAAAACCAGTTTTTACAAATGTGTTTATCTGTATGTCTGTCTGTGAGCACGATAACTTTCGAAAAAACTACTTGAAATAATTGGCCTTGGATACACTCTTTCAGTGTCAGAAACTAAAGGTCAGGTTCGTTAGCCAGCTATTTTGGATCAAAAATGAAAGAGGGGGAGCATTTTTAAACATTTTTGAGACTATTTTTTCAAGATTTTTTCTCAAATACAATATTATTCTTCTGATTACAGGCAGGCGTACTGTGATAAGCATTACATTATGCAGAGCATCAATGACTTCCTGGTCGGTAATGAGCCTTGTTACAGGGTACACAAAAGTTTCTACTGCCACCAGCTGCGATCAATGACAAAATGAGTAAATAATGATATTCGGGGCACCGTCATGAAGCAAGTGAATATTTTGTTCAATTATTTCCCCCTTACAATCAATTTGCGAATCACCGTCATTAAAAGCTTTCTCCTTCCCTAAACCAAAGCTTTCATATTGATAGACAGTAATAGAAATCTTAGGTTTCGCTAAATATTTTTGGTTTCATTTAGGCTCTGGAATACCACAGCCATTTTTTGGTATAATTGCGCCGGCGTCTGAAGTTATCCTATTGGCAGCTGCGCGCTGGTGTTTTCTACCTCTTCCACGCTTTTGACGCCAATCTCTCTGTTAAACTTCATTAGTTTTGCGACCTGTAATTTATCTTTTCCTGTTGCAGTCACAATAGCCTGGTGATGCTGTGGTTAAGAGGCTCTAGGAGGTCCTGCGATCTGCGAAGATTCCGAGTTAAAAACTGGACCTCTGAAGGGACCTGCTATTTGCGAAGTTCCTGCTTCCGGTTGCACTCCCTGCACCTCTCCAAATTGTACTATGGCCTCCACAATCTTTTGGCATCCTGTATAATGTAACGGGAAAAGGTATTATGAAAAAAGAAATCAATGCGTACAATTTTTCATTTACCTGCATATATTCATATAAATTATTTCTTACAATTTTATGCCATTTTCGAAATGTTTTTTTTTTTCAAATGATGAGTTTTTTACTTCGAAAGATTTGTCTCACCTTATCTAGAAGGTTCTGCAACTCTTCCTCCAAATTAAGATTCAGCTCCTCCAGAGTTTGTCTTTCTTTTTTTTTGTGAGAACTCTTTTGTGATCTTCCTGGCATCGTTCCTTAAGGACACTTACGAGTTTGTATCAACAGTTTGGCTTTCTTATACTTGGCCTCAGTTTTCTTTTGCAGAATCTCTTCTGTTTGTTATTCTCGTTGCAGTTATTGTTGCCAATTTTTCTTGTCTTTTTTACAGTTATATTTTTTTTCTGTTGTTTCGATGGTTCGTGTTTTTCCGATTGTCCTTGTTGTTTTTGTTGTTGTTGTTGTTGTTGTTATACGATCGATTTAGGACGCTTTAGCGATGATGTCATTGCAGCTTCTTGCTCATCAGATTGATCAAGAGCCAACATGGCATTAAGGATCCCTTGATCATATATCATCGAAATAACTTTCTCCACCTTTTCACTTTAATTTGATTTTGAAACACTTTGAGTTGAACACTTTTCAAAAACATTCACTTTTCTTTGTTCTATAATTCACTTTTTTCATAATCCAATTCTTTGATATTATTTTCATGAGGCTCTCTCACACACTTTCTTATCAATCTCTTTTTACACACGTGTGGACATGAAGAATGTCGGGTTATTAAAAAACCGCTCAGTTCTCTCCAGGCAGTGTTGCAAAAGCAAAGGTCGCGTCAAGACTGATTTTCTTAGGAAACTGTGACTTCGTGTAATTGGTTCTCCAAAGCAGATACAAACACCTGCTCCGACGCATTACGTCGTCCAGCACATCAACCCGTCCATTCTTTGTTTATAAATCGCACGCCGTTAAGTCAGACGCGGACTCTTGATTCTTCAATGCCTCTACAACCGAATCATCCAAAGTACCGCTCATATCATCGCAAACGGTAGAGATCCTCTCTTTTGGCAATGGTCAGGAATCACGAAATGAGTGGGGAAGGAGCGCTCGTTCACAAAGCCACGGAGCAGACAGCTGAAACTCGCGGCCTGAACTACAACATCAGAAGTGAGGACAGTGCATTACTCTATCAAAATGCCTTACGTCTAAAAGCACAGGTGAAGAAAGCGGAGGCCAAGCCCGAGTAAAAATGCTTGGACTTGGTTTCGACTTGAATTGCCTCCAACCAAGTCGTAGTGAAGACGAAGTGAAGACGAAATTCTACGTCTCAGTTTTGAGACGGAGCGAGACTATATTTCACGTCTTGAGACGAGTTTCTACGACTTAAGTCGATTATATTATGGCTTTAGGCAATAAAATGTTTGCCTGCAGACCAGGGCAGGTATACCTGCCCTGACGAAAAGGATGATCCTTGTTTTTATGGAAGCTAATTATTATTTACGGCTAAACAGTTTCATAAATTTTTATGCAATATATATTGAATCAATCCAAATAAGGACTTTTATTTGCATTATAATTATTTGTCGGAGATTTCGAAATTTTCGTCTGTTTTTGCGCTCTGCTTACCGTTTAGGTTATCCTTATAAAAATGACAATTTTCATCATTTTTAGAAATTTTTTACTGCTATAATCGTGAAGATCCATAGATTCTGAATTTTCAACTTGGAAATGACTAATTTGGAAAACTGGGAGTTTTTTCACCCGTCAATCCCAATCCTTTACATCTGTCAACTAGATGGTGCCAAACCTTGGAACCAAGACGATCTTCGACTCGTGACGAGTAAACGCCGAATCACTCTCGTAACCATGAAACCAAGACGAACTTCTATGCCTCGACTCAATTTTGAGACGCAGCGAGACATGCTCGTCTTGTAGTCGTACTCGAGACGAAATTAAGTCGAAGCCAAGTCGAAGCATTTTCACTCGAGAGAACTTTCAAAAACGCAGGAACGACGTATTTGTACAGGTACAGTACTGCCTTAAGAGTGCTTCACAACCATCTTTGTCGCTCTTATGAAGTTGGCAGCGACATTGCGCTCCTGAACGCTACAAGGGGGATAGAGTCTATTGTTGAGAACAAGGAGTGCCTAATCTATTGGAATTGAGATTTATGGACAACAGCCCCTATCCAAGGTACAAGACCCAACATCGGGCTCTTCAGCATCAAGGATATTCGGGTTAGAGAAATTCTTCTCATCATGGGTGCCAGAAATATGCCGTACACTTTCCGGATGGATGCAAAGAGCAGTCATACTTGGGTCACTCCGTGTCCTCAGGACACACCAGGGTTTTGCTGGGCCTCCATTCTGACTTAGTCATGCATGTGGTCACTCAACCCACTATCGTGATACCTGGCTATAGGTGTATTTTACCGCGGTTCAACTGGTAGCTTATGCCATTCGCCTGAATGACAGTTTCTCCCAGTAGGATCCTGCGGTGGTTGTTCCACCAATGTTTTATTTATATGAATGGATATGAGGCCTTTGAAAATATGATTTGACGCGAAAAACGGGACAACGTGATAAGTCTTTGAAAAGTTTTGTGGGCAGCATAAAACAGAAAGACGGACTGTATTTAGAAACCCCGACACAAATTCGGCATAGGGTTTTAAGCATAAATATCTTTGAAAAAAAAACGGAAAATAGATGTACAGGGTGTTTCATAAATAAGGTTTCGTCTAGGTTTAACCTATAAATGAAACCCAGATCAGGGAAAATGAAGAGTTCAATGACGAATCCGAAAGATATAGGAATCGACCAGGATAGTTTGGACCTGGAAGGTTCGGCTGCACTCCAAAACCAAAACGCGGAATTGAATAACGTAACAGCGAGACCACAATTATTAACCAGGTCTCAATTACACCCAGCATACTTCCGGATCTTCCGGAAAAATTTGATAGAAAATCTCACCATAGGAAACAGATTTGTTAGGAAACTTATACCAAAACTGACAGTAGGAAATTAAAATAACAACAGAGCATACGACCCGACTAACAATACATTTTTTGAGGTGATCAAGATTTAAAACTGACATTCATAAATCCAAAATAATTTGGGATATTGCCAGCGAACTATGAAGAAAAGTTTTGATCACGACTCTTTTTTGGAAAATTACACTATAAAGTGACAGATTTTTTGTAGAAAAAAGAGAAAAGGCAAGAAGTCTTAAGATTTATTAAGATATGTCTGCTCATAGCTAGTTCGAAAGTAAAGTAGGACATTTAGAACCTAATTATAGGAAAAACAAAAATGGATTACGTATTAGACTTTCGGTTCAATTCGATCTTAGGGAAAGTTCACAAGAACGTTACCAATTTCTTGATAATATTGTCGATAAACTGTTGACGAAAAAGAATCAATAATTTTACATTACAAAATTCTGGGGAAAGTAAACCGATACCAGGCAGGAAGACCACAACGCTAAACCGATATTGCAGATCGCCAACAATGCGAGAAAGGTCAAACAGACATTCGCGAAATCAAACAAACAATCAATACTCAGATTTCGAGAATGATTCAGATACAAACAACCAAACCATTCAAGCAACGTATTTCCACTTCGGTATGATTCAAACTCCTTTCCAAATTATGAGCAATTTGCCGTTTAAATTCCGTAATAATGAAGAAGACAGTCCTGCACATTTTCTCGGAGAATTGAAACGATTCGAAAGGGGATATAAAATAGATGACCTAGACATTTTAGAAAATTTGGATGCATTGTTGATTGAAGATGCCGAAGTCTGATGTTCTATAAATAAGTTACACTAGGACTAGGAGAAAAATTGATGGAAATAATGCCGTAAACATTTTCTGTAAAAGTAAATACGAGGACTCGTACAAATATTGCGAGTCAACCTTTGGGAAAATAAGAAGCTTACCGAGACGGAAAATATTTAAAAATTTCTAGAAGGAAACAAGATAACTGAAACGGGAGACAGTAATGATTGGTTTGATTACACAAATAAAGCGATCATAATAAATAATATTTCAGATAATTTAGGAAAATTGAGCGAGCAAAATAATAGTTTTCGAAAGATTTGCTAAGATACTTTTGAGCTCAACGAATGCCAACAGTCCCAACTAGAAACATTATAAGAAAATAAGGTAAAAATTCATTCAGGAAAAGAGCATAGGGCTACTCATTTAACACAACCCAAAATCGATGTTCAAGGTCATGGCTCTATCGAACAGCGATATTACAGCGTAAGTCCTAAGATCAAGGAAATTATTATTGGTCGAACCCGAAAGTTATAATTAAAAAACCGGGTAAAACTACCGATTCTGCTCAGATTTTAGAAAGGTAAAAAACATTCTAGAAGAGGATTTCTTTTCGATTCCACTTATGATAGAAATCCAAGATGCTCTAAGATCTGCAAAAATAATCTCAAAAATTGACTTAACATTATCATATTTACAAATACTACTAGAGGAAAGTTTAAAACCAATGAGTTATGTACAAAATTATTCCTCCAAACTTGACAAAATAATTTACGCAAACCTAACTATAAGCCTAGGCAAATGCGAGTTCGGCTGCACACACATTGAATATCTGGGTTTTGAAGTGAACGAAAAGGGACTCCAAGTAAACGAGGATAAAATCCTACCTATCTTAGAATTTTCTAAACCCCAAAACATAATACAATCACAGCCCATTTAAGGAATAGCAAGTTGATATAGGAAATCCGTTCCACACTTTGCCGAAATAAAAGAATCATTGAATAGGTTGTCAAACAAGAATAAGACATGGGATTCGGGATTGTTACGAGCGAACCCCTCTCCTTCCATTCTCCTTCCTAAGCAACAAAGTTAAAAACAAAAGTTTTCATTATTTTTTGAAGCTTAAAGTATTATTTCAGGAAAAGCTGAAATATTATTTCAAGTCATAATAATTTACCTATGAAAGAATAGAAAGGTCTCTGAATTTGCTCTTCACCTGAGAACGCGTTATCGGGATGCTTACGTAGCATCCCCGGGCTCTCAAATAAGTAAGCTTCCTGGTCAACTCTTCGATACAAAAGGCTACAATTCAACAGAAATAAAATATTATAAAATTTCTCGAGTTCTAATTCTTGAGCAATTTTATTCTATTATCAGGCACTAAAAGAAAGAGAATCATGTAAGGGATGTGCAGTCCACTCAATCATATGAGGGTGAACTGAGTGATCCTGTGCACGTCGAAATCTGCGATCTCGTGCATGTACAACCACGGACAAGTTGAGGTGCATGGGGACTCGCCATCGCATCGTAGCGAGCGGGCACACACGCACACGCATACACCCTCGAGGGTAACGCGTGCGCGCTCTCTCTGACCCATGCTCCTATAGCGCTGTCCTACTCTCGCGCATTTTCACCATAAACACGGCGATTGCAACGGTCAACCGCCTCGACTATTCATTGCATTCTCTCCCCCTCTCTTCAGACTCCTTTTGCATAAGTGCATCACGCTTGCTACCATGCAGCACGGCTGGGGCTAAGCACGTGAAGCATAAAAACAATGCCACGTGCTTCCTCAGCATAAATACACTGAATCAAAATGCTCGAACATTATGCCTAAAAATCTAGGTTAGAAATAATAAATATCTGAACCTAGATTGAAAATTCCAACCTGCGTCAACTTCGATTCAAATTGAACTTAGTAAATTCTTTTGAAAAACATCAAATATCTCGCAGCACTTTACTTCCGTAAAATGCTGACGAGGTTCCTGCCATGCGGGTCCAAAGTCCGAGAGAAGATACTTCGAAGCATTAGTTCTGCACACCTAAGATCTTAGGCGAGCCCCACGGCATTCCGCAATTCTGCGGAAATCCCTACCTAATTTACCCTGACAATGAAGTGTCGAGGTGAAGCTAACGGAAACCTAATTGTAGTCACGTGGGCAAACTACCTTCTCTTGAATCTCAAAAGGAGACGGAGTAATTTTCTCGCAAGATTAGGGATTTGTCTCACGAGATAAAAAGCCTTTTCTGGTGAAAAAAAAACTCAGAATGGGAGTATTCGCGTGTGGTGTGGCTCTCGCGTTACTCCAAAAGGGTGTCAAAGACTAGAGTCGATTATAATAATAATTGACAAAAATAAAAGTTTGTGCCCGCTCAGTGACAGGTGTCGAGGATACACGCCTGTACCTTCGTGAGTCAATAGGTTTGTGTCATCGACGAGTGACTGAAGCGGTATTGGTAAGGGTTGATGTATCTATAACCATTTGTATTTCTGATCTTTTTTTTCTATATCTTTGATTGTTTTCCTTGATACTTGTATTTTTTTCTGACAGGTTTGCCCATTATAGACGTGCCCCTATGTGCCTGTTTTCTGATTCTATATAAAATAAATTCAATCGAGTGTTTATAGAAATCTGAAAATAACAACCATTTGCAACGTGTTTCCTATGCGCAAATTGTTATTGGGGACAACAACTCTCAGTTCTACACTAGAGAATACCAGCCCATGAAATAATAAAATATAAGAAGGCGAACTCTCGCCGTATCCATTTAGAATTTCTCAACAAGACTTTGAATAATATGAAGACCAAGTTAAGAAACAAGTTACCTTCTTGTGTCTATACCTACATTTTACAAAATCATTATAATAATACCTGAATCGGTTCAGTTCAAAAACAATGTCTAAATGAAAATTCCAGAATTTAATTCACAATAGTGGTTTAAAACAATTTAACATCAATAAACACAAAGGAATAATTGTTCAAGGATTGAAGGATCCTTGGATTCATAATTTGAGCAATGTTATAATTTCTGATGAAATTAACGACATCTTAAGATTAGGTGAGAAATTTAGTCACCAGCAAACGAAATATAGTTTTCGACATTGCTAAAGATGTTAAGTCAAACATTAGATTAATTGATAATTCAGATAACCGAGATATGCTTAGATATAGAATTCGTAATTCTTCACAACGACTTCTAAATCGCGATCAATTAATAAAATCAAATGGACAACTTTTCATAACATACGCAGAGAAAGGGAATATCATTGTCATTCTCAACAAAGATTCTTATACTGATAAAATAAGTTTCACAACTTATAAAAAATTTGACCCTAATTCCGAATTTGGATTCAAAATAAAAACTTTTGGAAAAATTGAACAAGTGGAGAATTAAGGGTTATTTAGGACCAAAAAAAGTGTACCGTAAATACATTCTGATTCTTGACACTAAAATTCCTAGAATTTACGGTTTACCGAAAATCCACAAACCGGATTGTCCGTAGAGGAATCGAATTCCAACCTAAATAATGAGTTGTGAATCAAGAAGGACGAATCTATCAGGGTCGTTAAACCGTTGACTATGCGTTCAAATTTTCGAAGGAAAAATATTACGATATGCTCCATTTTGAGATTCCTTTTCCTTCCTATTTATAATGATTCATTTTCAAATTCGGGAAGTCCTAATCATCACCTAAAGATGATGAAATTTCCATGATTTACAATATAAAATTGCATTGTTTTAGAAAATGTAACCCAAATATAATGTCCCTTTTGAATTTGAAATACGCATTTGAAAACCCTGAGTATAAAATTATATAATTCTGAATGTTCCTTCTCAGTTAAGGGTTTCTTCGGAATTTTATGAGTCAAAACTCAAATGAAAGAAAAATAAAAAATACCACTTAGAACTTATTCAGTTTTAAAGTAGAGGATACTGAATGCTTTATGTCTCACATTGTAACATTTAAACCTGAAAATCCTAAATAATTGAATTGAAAAATCTTCAAAATAGAATAATTTACATTTATGAATTTCAAAAATTAGACTATTTCATGAGAAGGGGACATAAAAATTGCAAAATTTGCCTATCCTAATTTCAGCAATTCAAGATTCTCCTATTTCAAGTATTCAAAACTTGATGATTGATGATCGATTATTGATGATTGAAGATTGATGATTGATTATTTATTTATGATTGATTTATGATTGATTGATGATTGATTGCTGATTCTTTGATGATTGATTGTTGATTGATTAATTATTGGTTTATGATTGATTGATGATCGTTTAATGATTCATTCATGATTGATTGAATGATTGATAATGAATAGTCAGACATATCGTCAGACAGACAGACTTGTTTGTAGAAAATATTTTTTCTGAATAAGGAGATCTTGTGCAACTTCTGATGACTAACAATTTCGGTTTATTCCCTATTTACTGTATCTAGCGTTGTTTGGTGAAGATATTCAGTTCTAAATTGTCTCAATTTTATTATTATGGCTAAGACCATGGATTTGGTAGTAGAAGGCTGGCTCACGAACTCCAGTTGTATTTTCGGACAAGGGAACGATGTGTTAGACTGTAGACAGATTGACAGACAGAACCATAGATAGACGGATCGACAGGCAGACAGATATGTTGATTTTCTGAATGAGAAGGACTGAAAATATCGAAAATAGATGAAAACTTGATAGTTCTAAAAATTATATTTTCAACTATTCGTTTCACTCAAGAAGCCCCACAAGAACATGATAGCAAAACGTCTTAAATTCTCTTGAAATGTCCAAAATTTTCAATTGAATGGAACAAAAATAATAAAAAGTCTAGAATCAATTTTTTTGGGAAACTTTGCATGACGCCAGAAAAGACGATTGAACAAAAATTGTGCATCTGAATGAGACATACACATTTTTCATTAGGTACTTTTGGTAAGTATGTGTAGTTCCCAGTTCTCAGTTTGTCAAAATGACAGAATGTACAATAAAATATTTTATGACAAATTGTTTGCTATTGCTTAGATATGAAAATTTGCTTTCCACATTTTTCTGATCTTGGTAAAAATTTATCAGAATACTTCAATTTTCAACCAATAAAGATGAGTTTTCGCACGAATACTTAATTTTTCTTCGAAAAATATAAGTAAATCACTAATAAAGCTAAAGTTCAAGCGAGAAGAATGAATTTCCAACCCGTAAATAGGATTTCTCCATCCAATGCTACCATTCTTTTCCGAGGACTTCTACTTTGAAATGAATTGTTCGCTTTCTAACCTAAATAAAAATAGGGATTTACAGAAAAGGCGATTTCCCATTAGACCGTTGAACATTAAATCGAAGGGTGGATTTCTTCAAAACATTTGTTAAAAGGTAATGTCTAAGCAAAAAGTCTGTTTACCAACCAAAATCATGAATCTCT
This sequence comes from Neuroterus valhalla, assembly GCA_011762715.2. Taxonomy (NCBI): domain Eukaryota; kingdom Metazoa; phylum Arthropoda; class Insecta; order Hymenoptera; family Cynipidae; genus Neuroterus; species Neuroterus valhalla. The sequence goes on along the minus strand of WSXT02234273.1, from coordinate 2,798 downwards.
GATAAAATGTTATTTTTTTACAAAGTTGTTCAAAACAGAATTAAGTTGTAAAGCAGTTGTGAGCTGTACCTTGCTCTTTAAATTGTTTTTTGGTTCTACTTTATGTATTTCCTGTACATTTTCTTTCTTGGTTTTTAACCTGATAAGTATATATTATTTGTCGAAAAGTGATATCAGGTCTTTTTGCCCGGTGTTTACTCACCAGCCACGGGCTAAGTCAAGTGCCTGATGAAGTCAAGTTGTTAAGAATTAGAAGAATTGAAAAACAAAGAACGGAATTTGTTCCGCAATTTTTTTGGCTATAATGTTGTCATTACACAACAGCCGAGTTTCTTGAAGGTAACTTGCGACATTTCTGGATGCTTTCATAGAGCTACAAACTGGTACTTCATAAGGAATTAGTCACAACTTTCCTAATAATCGAGGGAATTCCTTACAATGCGACAGGTGTTCAATGAAACTGCTTCTGAGCCGCTGCAAGTACCTTACTGGCTCCTAGAGGTTCAAGATGTTCAGTGCATCTAGGATTTAATATTATTATTATTCGTCAAAAACTAATCTCGGGTCTTTTTGCCCGGTGTTTAATTAACAGCCACGGATTAAGTCAAGTGTCTGATGGAGTCAAGTTGTTGAAAATTTTAAAAATTAGAAAAAAAAAAGATCGAAATTTGTTTCGAAAATATTTCGGCAGTCAAAATATCAACTTACTGGTGTATTTCAAAGTTCGTCATGCAATAATGTTGTCATCACACAGCAGCAGAGTTTGTTTAAGGTAACTTGCGTCACCTCTGGATGCTTTCTTAGAGCTTTCAACTGTTTATTTATAAGGTTTTAATCACAAATTTCCTGTTGATCGAGGAAATTGCTTTTAATGCGACAGGGGATCAATAAAAACGGGTTTTGAGCCGCTGCGAGCACCTTACTGACTCCTAGACGTTCGACATGTTCAGTGCATGTTGCGTGTACATTGTCTGTAGCCGATATTACGATAGGATGAATGGATACATCTCTCACATTGCTCATATTGTATCTACTTCATGCCTTCCCTCGTAAAAACAAGGGACCAAGATCTTGAGTAAGAACTCATACAAGACATTGCACAAGCAATATCAAAAGAACCATGGTAAGTCCTTATGGAAGTTCTGACAAGCCGTTTTCGTTTCACATAGTTACCATGGTGGATAAAAGATCCATAAGTATAGTGAGCTGAGGCATGAAGTGAAGACGATATGGAGCAATGTGAAACATGCATCCATCCACCCTATCGTGATATCGGCTACAGGCAATATACACGCAAGATGCACTGAACATCTCGAGCATCTAGGAGTCAGTAAGGTACTGGCAGCGGCACAGGAAGCGGTTTTATTGAACACCTGTCGCATTGTTAGGAATTTCCTCGACCATCAGGAAGCTTGCGTCTAAAACCTTGTGGAATAACAGTTGGTAGCTCTAAAAAAGCATCCAGAGGTGTCCAAAGTTTCCTTCAACAAACTCTGCTGCTGTGAAGTGTCAACATCATTATGCGACGAACTTCATATTACACCAATTACTTGATATTGTGCCTGCGAAAATATCTGCGCAACAAATTTCGATCTTTGTTTTTGAATTTTTTGATTATTAACATCTTGACTTCATCAGGCACTTGACTTAGTCCGTGGCTGATGATGAAACACAGGGCAAAAAGGCCCGAGAATAATTTTCGACGAAATAAATAATAATAATAATGCTAATAATAATAATAATTAATAATCGCGTTGTCGTCGTGGTAGGGCTTGAGCTTTCCTCCAATGACACTGATGGCTATGTTGGCCGTAGCATTGCTACTGATAGGGTTACCCATGCCAATCATCCAAAAGACTAGGAGGGAGAGGCCTAAGAGGAACACCAAAAAAATCCGATCATGATGGGGAGTTTCATCAATATATTGAAACGCTGGTCGCTCCCCGAAGATCGTCGGGCCGCCCCTGGAGCTACCGCTGGGGGCTACAGCATGCGAGACGGTGGTCATGGCGAGCTGCGTGATGGTCAGGCAGATCTCGCTAATCAACAATCTGGCTAGCAAGAACATCTGCGGAACGCGGGAAACTGTGGAACATCGGCTGTAACTGTTGAGGATGCTTTGGCTAGCTCAAGCTATCTGCAGCCAACCACCTCATCAGGAATACCGTCGGAGAGCATCATATGGACAACCGAAATGATGCAAGAATTTATGCGTCCCTATTATGAAAGCGCGAAATTTGAGACGAAGCACCAAATAGGGTACAATTCGAGGACGGAGTTCATGGAGAAGTATCCCCGAATACAAAGAGTTTTAGTGAAGGATCTCATAACAAAGGTCAATGACATCCGCAATCATCTCCTCATCTCAGAAGACCTAGCTATGGAGATTAGGCGAGAGGTGGAAGCGGCGGGAGAAAACGTCAACAATAAACATCAGTTCGATGAAGCTGTGCAAGATCAAGCCGGGACTGATGGAGCAGTACAACGCCATCACGTTGTTGATGTTCCTGCACAACCTCTAGATGCTCCGGTACTACCACATTTGCCAGAAGCAGACGGCCCCATTCAATCAGAGGCTGTAGTGGAAATTCAGCGACCCAAAAGGCGTTTGAAATGGGCTTACCATATGAACAGAGATGTCATGCGCCTCTATTTTGTGGCACAGAGTAGCGGGCAGAGTGTGAGAAGAAAACATCATCCTCTCTCCTTACTTGAGTACCTGCATCTAGCCACAAGGATAAAGGAACAGAACCTAGCAGATCAAAAACGCTCAATTTCTGTTAACAAATTACTCTCAG
>WSXT02234262.1:0-16050 GCA_011762715.2 Neuroterus valhalla | reverse complement strand
CGCGGTTCGACTGGGAGCTGGTGCCATTCTTTGAATGACAGTTGCTCCCAGGTGGGCCTTGCGGTGGTTGTTCAACCGGATTTTGATTTATATATATATTATAACAAAAAAACTTTTTTTGTACGTAAAATTGAAATCTATAAAAAACTATCACTTCATAAATTATGGATTTCGTTTATCACTCACCTAATTGAAGCAAAATAGAACGTAATATCAAGGCATGAAATTAGATACATAAAATTTAATGGAGGGACAACCTGTTAGGAAGAGGGAATCAAGTGAAATCTAAATAATTTCTACGAGCAGTCCGAATATATTTCAAGGTAGATAAAAATCATTCTCAATATGAGAAGCGTATAAAATTAAAACTTACTCATGATCAATGACAATTCAAAATTTAAGAAGTGGCACTTTTATCAACGGATGGAAAATTATTATGAGAATGATTCATGAAAAAGGCAACATGGATAATACATACAGACTCATGGATCACTAGATCGCGTTATATATATATATATATATATATATATAATCACTTGGAGGCACACACATAAAACACACTCACAAGCCATGGAACATAAAGTCTCAATGTACAACGCATATTATATTTACAAAACTTTTCCAGGATTTCAGGGAATTTCAAGAGAATTCACAAGAATCTCACATATTCCTAGAGAATTCTTCAAGAGTACAAGAGATACCAAAGTTTATCAGAAAATCACCTGGAACTGAATAGTCCACAGAATTGAACATCATTCATGAGCCTTCTACAGACATCAAGAGAATTCCACAGATTTTAAGAAAATCCTCTAGAATTTGGAAGACTTTAGTTTAGTGTAGTTCAGAGTTTATTCAAGCCTTGGGACATTGTCCACTTAGGAAAAAAGTGTAAATACAATAATGATAATACATAATTCATATAAAATATAATTAAAATAAGTTGAAATAACAGTATTATAGAGATAATTTATGGGTACATGTGCTAACATGTGATTTATAATAAAAATGAGATTGATATGAGGAGAACAGAAGAATATACAAAAGATATGTTACCGTTGAACCAATACTTATCTTATACAAGTCACGTTTGTTCGGACAATAAACATTGGAAAATTCTAGTCACAAACGTAGCTAAGTGATCAGAGGATCTTACATAAGTATGCAAAGAATTACAGAGGTTAGCAGCAGAGACAGAGAATGAGTTAAAATAAGTCGAAGTTCTGCATGTAGGGATGTACAATAGGTTTCCGTCTCTTCTGGTATTACGACTCCGAACACTGTCTACAAACTGAAATGATTCGCGGAGGAACGAAGGATTGCCTGGAATAAGAATACAATAAAGGTTGATCGCCATGAAATATTTCTGACTATTTTTTACCCTCAACCAATTAAGCGCATTGATATAAGGTGATATGGAAGAAAATCTTGGTAGGTCGTAGATAAATCGCACACATGCGTTTAGAGCTCTCTGTAGCTTAACATCACGTTTCAGTGATATGTCGTCGTACACAAGACAGCAGTAGTCTAAAAGAGGAAAGATCATTGTCGACACTAATTTAATACGCAGAGAGTTATCTAAGATTTCCCTGTTTACTTTGAGAGGATACAATGTTCTATTAATTTTATTGACTATTTGACAGACATATTCCTACCAGTTAAGCGAGGAATTGAGGATAACACCCAGGTTGCGAACCGAGTTGTCGTATTAAATAATCGAACCATTTAATACCAGTGAAGGTAAGGCTGACATGCCGATGTTACTAAGATAGGCAGGACTACCGAGGATCATGGCTCTTGTCCCAGAAACATTGATAGAAAGTTTATTAGTTGTAGCCCATGCGGACAGGAGCTCGATCGTTTGATTTCATGTTTCGATCGCCAAAGATATTTCAATGGGAGTACAATGAATATATATTTGGGGATCGTTAGCATAGAAGATGTATTTAACAAGTTAAAGGAAAAGCTTGAGATCAGTGACGTATATTATGAACAAGATGGGCCCTAAAACAGATCCCTGAGGAACTCTAGAAGTTACCGGAAGCGAGTTGGATAAAATATTCTCATCAGGATCGAATACCGCTTGTTGCCTATCTAAAAGATAAGCCGAAAACCATGCTACGAATTCATTTGAGCAACCGATTTTTTCAAGCTTGCTAAGAAGAATGCCATGATCCACCATATCAAAGGCCTTACTGAAGTCAAATAGGAACAAAACGATAATTATCCGCGAGTCGATGGCATACTGTATATCATTTGTGACTTTTAGTAGAGCAGTCTGGGTGCTGTAGCCCTACCGGAATCCCGTTTGGTATGTATCATACAGATTGTTAGTTTCAAGGTATTCAGTCAATTGTTTGTCGATAATTTTCTCAAAAACCTTGGAGGACGCACACAGAAGAGAAAGAGGCCTATAATCACCTATAGAAACCGGGTTCTTAACCTTAGGTATGGGGCGAATAATCGATTTTTTTCCATACGGCAGGGAACGTACAGGAATAATTAGAATAATTGAAAAGGTTCACTAAGTGAGGAAGTAACACCTCCATGCCTCTCTTGATGTAGCTTATGGGGATACCATCAATTCCCTTGGAATCACTGTGGATAGAATCAACAGACTTATTAACATCCATAAAAGAAACAGGTGGAAATTTAAATTTCGTTTCAAATGTATTTTCTGATGTGGTAGGAGAAGGCAACAAGGAATAAGATAAGGATACATTTAAAACAGAATGGTAGCAGGCATTAAAATTTTCTACAGGCTTCAAAAGCGAGAAGGGTCATTGATGTTCATTCCCTCACAGCAAAAGGATATCCCTGGGATATCCTCAGGATATCCCGGCAGGTGATGGGATATCCCATAATAGTCCCCAGGATATCCTATGGATATCCCGGATATCCTATGGATATCCCTGGGATATCCAAATTTCCGCCTTCTAGGATATCCTTTTCTGTCCCAGATGGCATATCCCCAGGATATTCTGAACGGGTTATCCTCAGGATATAGCAGCATCCTGTCAATATTCTGCTTTGGCTTCCAAATGCAAATTGATATTGTTGGACTTTGCGGGTTTTAAATAAAAGTAACAGAAATGTACAAATAAATTATTCGTTTATTATCGACAAACAATTCCTATACGTATATATGAACTTATATATTAGATGTAATACGACAAATTCACGTCCATACGAATGTTCCTTAGTTTCCTTTTTTTTATTTTACAAATTTTTATCATTTCACGTGTATGAAAGTTGGTTCAAGGAAAAGTCGGAAGGTAGGAATCGGTAGAATATATAATATGTCTTGTTAAAAATACGACGAAAACTTTAACACATTTTATATCATTCTTTCAAAGTTTGAATAAAATGTTATTGACTGCGGCGGAATAATACCTATTTTTATGTGTAACTTAAAGTCAAGCAGTACTTACCCGATTCCTACCTTACCGACATTTTTCTTGTAAATATTTTTTGCAGACATAAAATGGTCTTTTAGTGCTTCCTCACGTAATTGATGAATTTTGTATGCATAAAAGTGATTTGTGACATTAGTTAGAAACATGCTGGGTATATCCCGTATTATAACTTTCGGATATCCCAGGGATATTCCAAGTTACTAAAATGGGATATCCTATTTTATGGAAACTGGGATATCCCATTAATATCCCAGGATATCCTAGGGACTGTAATAAAAGCAATTTCATTACACAGTAAGTTATTTTGAACCAGGTTTCTCAAGACGCGAAACTTAGACATGAGAAAATCTGAATTATTACGTATAGCCACTTTATAAAGCCGATCCCTCTCTCTCTCATCGCACACTTTAGGTCCTGAGTAGTCCACGGTGCGGGCAATCTTTTCGTTCGATACGCACGAAGCGTAGAGAATTTTTTATTAGCATCAATAATAATTGAATTAAAAATAGAAATTGTATCCTCAATATGATTAATCAACGACAATTCAGGCCAATCGCAAGACTCCAAAAATCTCAAGAAATCTTCGATATTCATGTTACGAAAATCACGAAAAGATAGGAATCTATTTTCTTGTTTCGGAAGCAGGTAACGGTACTTGACATAAATGAAGTCATGTTCAGATAAAAACGGTACTCTTCTTTGGTCATATTCTACTATCTTATCTTCATCACTAACGACGCAGATATCTAACCAAGTGTGAGAAGAGTCAGTGTGATGTGTACCCTGCAAAAAAAAGAAGGCCTATTGTAATAGATTAGAAATGTTGAAATGACCTTCTGCAATTGACGGGAATTCGTAGAACTATCAGTGAATATGATATAATGGATTTGAATTGACGCAATGTTTTTGAATTGTGAACGTGCAATTGATGACATTTCGGCATCATGTAATGCTGTCAATTGCATTTGATTATCATTGTTCAATTGAATTTATATCAATTAATAGGAGTGGATTGTAAATGATCAATTTAGTGCAATTTCAAAAATTATTATCAAAAACATGTGGACAAAAAATTGGTTGTATTATTCAGTTTGAACTAATTTTATTCATTAGCGAGACACATATAAATATTTATATCCTAGCATTATTATAGAATGTGATTACATATTATCAAATGAATATGTAACGTCCGTAAGAGTCTTATTCTCTGCGATGCCAATATAGGAATTGTGTATAATATTTTCATAATCATGGACATTTTCAAGTGCGTTTACAAAATGTGCCCTTGCGGCTCGCCCGTCTGTGAACCCGAATTTTACATTAACTTCGCCATTTTGATCGCCGTTGTAAATTCCACGGTTGTCTTGGTTAATTCTTTCATCTTCTGAATGAAGTTCACCTTCACTACTTTCGTCAAGATTATCTGCGCTGTCGATTTCCTCATCTGCGCTGCTATCTAGGTTGCTGTAGGGGACTTCTGCGCTCGATCTATGGCTTCGCAAACCTTCCAATGAGTCATCTTGAACATTTCCCAAATCATCTTTTCCTTGCATATTCTCTGAGCGGCTTTCTTCACATTGGTCATCGTTGTCAGAATCTGAATAGCTGTTTTCGGTTGCCTCTTTCTTGTTTTCTGCAAAAGTTAAGAATATTCATGTGTGTTCATAAAAATTTGCCTGCGTAATGGGCAGATTTTTTGTAGTTTAAAGATTTCTACAATACTTAAAACTTTTTCATACTTGTAAATTTTCTGAAGAATATTTGAGCTAGTTATTTGATATGGGTTTAGGCAATCAGAAGTTCAATGAACTTGATTAGGGAAATTTTTACTTCAACCCAACTTTAAACTATAGAAATTGTGTCTATTTGTGCATTTCACAATTCAAGATTATTCCCTGTACTATAAAATTAGGATTCACTATATACTTCGAGCTCTTTTAAGACTGGCTATTTTTTGTTCAATATAAAATCTGGTTTTCTCAGCTTCTTTATCCGCTTCAGGTTCCGTATATTTTCTTTATTTTTGCAGCCACCATTTGTACATCTCTAGAAAAAGTGATTTAAATATGTCTTTTTAAAAAGAAACTCAACAATATATCTATGTTTTGAGTATGAGTCCGCAAAGCCCAGGGAAAAGGTATAGATTGAATGGAAATCATTTGAATCGGAGAGTTTAAGAATGATATTTCACGCCAATTACGATCTATCGGTCTGGTTAATTTATAATTGGTCTGTTAAATCAAACCATTTAAATCGGTCACCTTGCAGCCACCAGCGGTTGCGGCAAATCTCATTGGACAATGTTTCCTTTTTTCAAATAGGAATTATCAGAACATAATTAACCGACTGAGTTTCTCTCATGATTCAAATTTATGCGAACCAGTACTCTTACGTTATCCAATTCAAATTATTTCCATTTAATCGATTCTTTTTTCCTAGGCATACATATATAGTTAAGGAAAGATTTCGGCATATAAAATCACTCCTTTATGCAAGTTCTTAACCTTTGCAGAGCATTATAGTTTCATCGTCTAGACTTCCATCTGGAGATAATTTCGTTCCTTTATTCCGGTTACTGCCCTTGCCCGTCGCTGTAGATCGAAGTAAAGTGTGGTAATAAACCGTATTCTCTAGCACTGAGCCAGTTATCTTTTCCTACATGGATCTGAAAAAATTTGAATTTTAAGGATGAATTCGTGATTCTGAATTAAGCAGGCTGATTAACAACCTTATAAAAATATTGGAATATTCTTTTGTATTACTCTTTTATATGATACCTTGGGGGCCATACATGAATTCTCCCCCCCCCCCTTCCCCTCTACCCTTCCGTAATTTCTTTTAAATATTTTCATACCATCTTTATTATTCAAGAAAAGAATACAAACTATATTAAGAAATATGAATCGGAAAGTTACATTTTGTCTTGAAAAAACTCAATTTTCAATTCAAAAGGACAGATTTTCAACCAAAAAAGACGAATTTTCAACCAACAAGTGGATTTTTCAACCAAAACAGAATTTCTTTTCAACAAAACAGTTGTATTTTAACAACAAAAAAACTTATAACAAAAAAGATGAATTTTCAAGAAAAGTATTGAAATGTTACCTCAAAAAGGTTTTTCAGGGAAGATGAAATAATTTTCAACTAGATGTTGAATTCCCGAATCAGAAAAGACAACTTTTGTACAGAACTCGATAACTTTCGAAAGAATGATCATATCCGATCGTGCTTTGGTACATTTTTTTAAACCGGAAAAGAAAGGACGAATATGTTTGCCAGCTGTTTTGGATGAAAAATCAAAGAGGGAGAGCATTTTGAAAATTTGTTTGGATTTTTTTTCCAAGAATCAAAAATCATAAGTACGGTTTCTTGAAGAAGGTAAAAAGTGAAACAATTGATACTTATGATTTTTTTTATAAGAGCTAAATGGTCAGAGTTGTGGCATTTTCGAAATTCAAAAATATAAAAGGAAATGAGAATTTTCAGCGAAATAACGCAAGATGAAAAAGAAAGTCAAAGAGCAAAAATGTTTCTTCTTGAGAGCCCTACAAAATCGTGAATACAACTTTTCGAATTTTCTCAAAAAATTGAAAATTCCAATTTTTATCGCACAAAAAATAATGAAAAATAGAATGTGAACTCGATAACTTCCGAAAAAAGATCATATTGGACTGTGCTTTGGTATAATCTTTAAAGGCCGCGAAAGGAAGGACGAGTTCGTTAACGAACCATTTTTGATCAATGGTTCTGGTTTTATCCATCAAAATCGCTTTTTGAAAAATAAAAAATGCATGTTTCCGTTCAAACTATGCAAGGTGCGAAAAAATTTTAGAATCAGAAATTATTTATTTTAAAAAGACCTATAAATTTTTTATATACTATTTTTTCATAAGATGCATAGTTTTTGTTTAAATCAAGAAAAATGTTACCAAAACTGAAAAGTTCCATTTTTGAGCAAAACCATACGAGGTATGAGAAAAATGAAAGAAACCAGAATCGTTTACCTTGAAAAGTCTACAAATTCATTGTTGATTATTTTCCGATAGGACAAATGGCTTTCGTTTTCATCGTGATAATAAACTTACAAAATTAGAAAATTCCATCTTCAACCTAAACAATAAGAGAAAAGAAGAGGTCATTCATGGAAAAATTGTTTATCTTAAAAAGTTTCATAAGTTTCACATGAAATTTTTCCAATATGGCGTTTTTTTTTATCGTGACAACGCTTTTTAAACAATGAAAAATTCAATTTGCTAGCCAAACATGCGAGATGTAAATATCAGTGGCGAGTAGTGTAATGAGAATGTGTTCCCTAAGGCCAGTAGAGCCTCAAGTAAACCTAATATAAAAAAAATTCTAGCAAAAATGAAAAAAATTCAATCATCTCCATAGAAGGGGAGGTTTTCAGGAGTTTTGCAATATTTGCAATTCTTTGTTTGCATTACACTCTAAACTGAATGAAACACGTATGAAGCTGAGCGCGAAGCACAAGGTGAAAGAAAATCGAGCGCGTAGCGCGAGATAAATGCAATGTCGAGCGCGAAGCGCGAGATCCGAATGACGAGCGCCATAGGCGAGCTGAAACTTGCGAGCGAAGCGAGCCGTGCGCGCAACGCGCCATGAGAATGTGCCCGCGCAGCGGGCAGATTTTTTGATTCATCATTGGAATTATTTTTTTACTTTTCTGCAGAACACGTACAACAATGAACTATTTTGCTTTCTTTTGTTATTATTCAATATAACAGCAACACCCTGGCGGAAGTTTCGGATTGAAATTCATTCCGAACCAATCCGAACTCTACCGAATCATTCCGGAATCTGTATCTGAACCATTCCGAAGTCATCCGAAATGACTGTTCAATCCTTTCTAATCCATGCGTCGGAATCCAATTCAATCCAAATGAATCCGATCCTTCTCCGAAACTAACACCTAATCTTTTTTTAATCCGAATGGCTGAACCGATTGGATCCGAATTGAACTATAAATCCTTTCTAATCCGTAATCTTAATCCGAATGAATCAGAAACCTTGTTTCAATCCTTTCCAATCCGCCATTTTGAACCGAATGAATCCGAGGCTCATACGAAATGACTGTTTAATCCTTTCTAATCCATGCGTCAGAATCAAATTCAATCCGAATGAATCCGATACTTCTCTGAAACTAGAACTTATTCCTTTTTAATCCGTGTGGCCCATCCAATTGAATCCGAATTGAACTATTAATCCTTTCCAATCCGGATCTTAATCCGAATGAATCACAAACCTTATTTCAATCCTTTCCAATCCGCACTTTTGAGAAAGTATCGGATTCATTCGGATTGAATTTGATTCCGGCGCATGGATTAGAAAGGATTGAACATTTATTTCGGATGACTTTGGAATGGTTCGGATACAGATTCCAGAATGATTCGGTAGAGTTCGGATTGGTTCGGAATAAATTTCAATCCGAAACTTCCGCCAGGGCGGATTTTAAAGTATGAACCCTCTACATTTAATACACACGGTAGTTACTCAAACTACATAAAAAACTCCCTATCATTCCTTTGATGGCCGAAATATTTTCAAGTCAAGTAAAATTTATCGATTGAACTTTCAAAAATTGAGTAATTTCAAAATCACACAAAAATGAAATTGCGATTTTTAAAACGTTTAAAGTGAAAAAGTTTTACAAGTTTGACATACTTGAAGCCGAAATTGGGATATATTCATAATTTTTAAATATCGATTGGTATTTATAAATTGATAATTTCTCACATTTATATTTAAACCACCTAAATTCGATCTCTTTCAACACTAAATAATATTGTACAAAATGGACACATTTTATTATTACTAACACATCATACATTTTCTTTTAATATTCTACAATCAAATTTGAAACCTGACGGAATTATATATTTTTAGCACAGATTTGATTTTTTTCCATTACATGAACGTCACATAGAACGTTTAGAAAACTTATCAAGTTTCGAAAATAATTTGCTGTCGATGCGAATATTCAACAGCAAGTTCCCAAATTTTTAAATGATACGAATTAATCCCTTCCTCCCCAAAAGAAGTACAGAAAAAAAACTCATTCAAATTATAATTTTGGAAAATACACTCAAAATTGAATCTGTTTCGTTTACAGGCCTTAACAAATCAACGGTTTAGGAATTATCCGTATATTTTCGCCAAATTTCGGTACGATCAGGCCCTTCTTCCAGGCACTTCTTTTGAAAATAATAAAATGTGTTAACTTATGCCAAACAAATGTCTTTAACAAGCACACAGATGCATTCAATAATTTTACCTTAGGTGGATTTTCGAACTCATCTTCGCTCTCTGCTGAAGTAGCAGTCACTAACTGGTCAAAAGCTTTGATTCTTGGTCTTGTTGCAGCAATCAATTTATCCAGATCTTTTTTTGATTCTGCATATGCAATCAAAATTATGTGAGAATCACAATCTTGTGAACCTTGTGAAGAAATATTTCAAATGGATTCAATATTGTACATACGTGCAACACAAATGACTTGGCCTTCATGGTACTTTCCGTCTATTTTAATTTTATATTTCCTTTTTGAATTAATCTTTATTCAAGTCATAGATCATAGTTGGAATATTTGTTTATACTCTCTCCCTGTTACAGGTTTGAGAGTCTCGGCATATCCTTCTCTCTATCCCTTTGCACACCTCACCACTAACTCATCAGGAGTGAAGGGGACCTACAGTTTGAGGTGGGTTCCGAACCACCAACAGCAGCAGCTACTTAATACTGAGAGAACTTATAGAACTCTAGAGGTACCGGGCTCACGACTCTGCGTGGCCCGCCGGAGCTCTTCCAGAGTGCGAGACGGGAATCGAACCCACAACCAGACAGCGTGGGTCCATAGCTCATGCCTTAGCCCTCACGACCAACTGACCACTCTATCTTTATTCAAGTCAAGATTCTGTATGTTTGACAAAGGAATTCTCGGAGTTTCCTTCTCCTGACGCAGTTTAACTTCTCCATGAGCTTCTTCGGATAGTGTTTTCGCGTTTCTGTTTTCCTTTTTTTGCACCACGTTGCCCGTATAACTATGACTTTGTGTCCCTCCGTTTTCTTGCCCTCGGCCGCTTCTTACAATTCCACCACTCGATATACCATTATATTCTAAATTTAAATACACGTTTTTTCTGTAATTAGATCCAAACTGACCACAAACATGACGCCATGAATTCGATTTTTTCAACTTCTGCTATCTGCCGGCCAGCCGGTACTTCTCCGCGTATTGATCCTTTTATTCAGGGCTGTACGAAGCTGTGTTCCGTGTACCACTGTCTTTATACCAAGTTTGAAATTAGTTAATTTCCTTGATGCCATTTATTACGTAGAGTAAAATATATTTGGTCTAGGCAATAAATATCTGTACATTTCACTTTCATTAAGATTATGAGTGCAAATCTACAAAGTTATAAAATGTTTTCTTACAACCTGATATGCACACGTGCCTGAATCGCCGCTTCACTTGCCGAGGCGAGTGACAAGTCAGAAAGTAGCTTAGTCCATACAAAGTAAATAAAGTATCTTTCTACCCAAAAAGGAATAAGAATAAAAAGAAATGAAGTATTTTTCAGTCAAAGTGCGTTGGAAGTGAAAATTGTCAAATAATTATTTACATTCCGGAATAGATGATAATGGTTTGAGTAGGATTACACGTTTCGTGCAAAATAATTAGCACGTTTTATATTCTTTCAAATCCTCATTCTGTAAAAATCACTACTTTTTTGCATTTGTTTCACTACAAAGTTCCTATATTTAATTATATTACATCATTCTTGAAATTTTGATTCAACGGTGTCTTTTTTTGTACCATTAAGCCATAATCCCTTACAGGGTAAGCGTGACTTCTAAAGAGTCATAATTGGTTGTGGTGAATACAAGGGAGGCCACCAGTCTCCCACGAACATATCAACAGCACGCGGTATTCCCAGGCGGTTACCCATCCAAGTACTACCTGCGCCAAACGCTGATTACCTTCAGTGATCAGATGGGAAATGGTTATCTGAGCGTGGCATGTCCGTAAATTACTTTAATTCAAGAAAATTCTATTATTATTTATATCCCATTGTCCATTCACATTGAAGGTTACTCCTTACTTTAACTGCATAATCAATAAATACTAAACCTTAGTTCAAAGTTACAAATTGAATACCAATTTTTATTGCTCTTCACCAATTATCCATTTAAATAACTTTTGTATCTAATGTTATTCATAATTTTTTACTTCAGTATTTCATAAATTCGAATTTTATTGAGAAACCACAATTCAAAATAATTCAGGTCTATAAATTTATTTGCGATTGAATACAATAAGTTGCACCGCATAACCCATCTTCATTTTTATATTAACCACTATTGGACAATGCAAAACCATTAACCAAATTCATTCTCAATTGAAAATCCTCAATTGACTTCAAAAGGCCATTTGCTGACTTGAGAAACAATCCGTTGCCATAGGGCGCGCATCAGTTCAATTTCATATCAGCAATTCACTGCATTTGCAGACTTATTCTATTGCGATTCAACAATAGGGTGTTGGATGCAATTCACCGTATTTGATTCAATTATGCCGTTCACCAAAATTGTCGATCGACGATTTCGTCTTTGAATTGCAGTCAATCAATTTGAATTGAATCTTTTTTTTGCAGGGTAGGAGAGTACGGTATGATGTGAAAATTATTTAGGAAGAAAAATCGTTTTATGTGATTAGCATAGTGGGTATCTCTACAGAGATCAGCATTAAAATCCCCAAGAACGATAAAATTGGTGTACAGAGGGTAGTGAAGAGAAAATGCCGTTTCAAAGTCAGTGATAGGGCCGGTATTTGGTGGACCATAGACTATCGAAAGCATGATATTGGAAGAATTGGGTACTTCAATTCCAACTATGAGGATTTTGTTTGAAGGCACTGAGGAATGATGGATATTATGACCAGAGAAGGTTTGCAAAATACGTGCTAAGAGAGAGGATTAAATATAAACACCAACCCCACCACCCTGTCTGTCAACTCTGTCGCATCGCAGAACATAGTAATTAGGAATTCCAACAAAATTATCAGAAATGAATTCGTTTAGCCAAATCTCAGAAACAGCAATAATATCATAAGGATTAGCTAAAAGAAAAGACCGTAGTTCATGAATATGTGTTCTGAGAGACTAGGTGTTAACGTGACAAATAGTTGAATGCTCACTTTCTTAAAAAACATTACCACTAAGATTCTGTGCCTGTCGTGTGTGTTTTGGGTCTTTGACTGAATGTCAGTACAAAAACTCTCAAGGTCTGCAGTGCAATGAAGTGCAGTTGGTGATTCGTCTCCAGAGAATTTGACATAACTTGTATTACTCCGAATCCAAACATTCTTCATCGAGATTCCAAGTTGTTTAGGACAGGAGGGAGTTTGTTTATATAGAGCATAAGTGTCAAGAGCATGATTGTAATTCAAGTAGATCACTGGATCATTAATAGCAGGATCAATCATGCTGGCCTTCAACTTACCAAGTGATCGCTTGGCTGAGAATATGCGGATACGAACTCTTTTACTGGAAAATCGCTCTAAAACTGACTTAGGCCCGATAAAATCCGAAATCTATCCGTTCGAAAACATCGACTCCGCAAATAGTCCGGTTCTATCCGGAATCGGTCCGAAATGCAGAAAGTGAGATTATTCTTGTTAAAGTGAAAGCGGAAAGTGGTGCGAATAAATCCGAACTCTGTCCGTTCGAAAACATAGACTCCGAAGATAGTCCAGCTTTATTCGAAATTATTCCGGAATCCAGAACCTGAGATTATTTTTATTAATGTGGAAACGGGAAGTGGTCCGATTAAATCCGAAGTCTGTCCGTTCAAAAACATCGACTCCAGAAATAGTCTGGCTCTATCCGAAATCAGTCCAGAATTCAGAACTTGAAATTATTTTTGTTAGAGTCAAAAACGGAAAGTGATCCGAATAAATCCGAAATCGGTACGATAAAAACATCAATTCTGCAAATAGTCCGGTCCTATCCGAAATTAATCCGCAGCTTTGAGTTGTGATTGATGATGGAATTGATAATTGGAATAAAATGAAAAACCTATAGATATTTTTGAGTTTCATTTAATCCCAGTTTGTACCTTGTTTAAACAGAATATTTTTCCGTTTTTACTTTCAATTTTAAAGTTTTCTAAGTCGAGTTATTAGGCATTTGGTTTTTAAAATTATGAAATTATCATCAATGTTAATAAATTAGGGATTAAAATAATTGGAACCAATGAACTTTTTATCATTTAGGTCATATGAATGTTTTCATTCCCATCTCTCATAATGTTCTGTAGATAAATGGAACTGCTGCCCCGAAGACGCGTGTTCAAATCCTGCCAGCTTCGTTTTCTACTAATCTGACCTTTCGTTTTCAGCTTTTAATTTAATTATATCATGTTTTCAGAGTACATAAATAAATAATTTTAAATTTTGTCAATCCCGAATTTAAATTAACATGAAATTCTGTTTAATGTATAATACTGTATAGTGTATATATTCGGTTTCGAGTCCAATAGCATATGTGAGTTTCTTTTTTTTCTATTCGTACTATTCTATAATCCAACAAATTTACTATTTTCTCCTATTAAAATTAGTAAATGGCTGTAGTACAAACTTGCAGTTCTACTACAGAGTTTAAAAAATACTCCAAACGTTTTTTACAATTTATGCAATAGTTTTAGTTTTTATTCTAACATATTTTAAAATTCTGACAGCAGCTACGAGCTACTATTGAAATTAGTAATATCGGTTTTAACGCATTATGTAACTAAATTTCTATGCGTGGATTGATCGAACTCTTCAGACCGTACAAAACATGGATTCGACCGGACGCCATCCGGATATATCAGATCCGGAAGACCGTCCAAAAAACGGACATGGCCGGACACAATTCAAGTTGATCACATTCTTCAGACCGTAGAAAAAACGGACTTGACCGGACACAATTCGGATTAATACCATCCGTTATACCGTACAAAACGCGGACTCAAAAGGATTCTCTCCGGATTGATTGAATCCGTCACACCGGACAACTTTCGGATTCTATCGGATGAAAACCAGATTCAATTTCGTGCTCCTTCCGCCGGACAAATTGCGGACACTTTCGGATAGAATCCGGAGAACAAAAACCGGATCAGGTTTCGGACGAATTTGGACGAATTCCAGAATCCGAAATTTGTCCGAAGTTTTTAGAAGGGCAGTTCCCGTTCTATCACAGAAGTTAAGCAACGTTGGTCGCGGTTAGATGGGTAACTATTCGGTAACACCACGTGCTGTTGGCGTGAACTGGTGTCCTCCCGTGTATCCATCTCAACCTTTTATGACTCTATACGAGTTACGCTTACCCCGCAAGGGATTATTGTCTAATGGTATACAAAAAGGAAAAATATTGTCATTGGAGGAAATTTGCTTATCGCTCCGTCGCGCAATGATTTTTTCTTGGATGTTCGCTTTTAATTATTCGAATAAAGTTTCTAACAAATTAAATACACTCCTTTTCATTTTGTATCAAGAGATAGTCATAAATATAAATTTATAAGTTGGCTGATTGAGAATATCATAATGTGCAAGCGATATGCATACCCTCAGATAAGCGTACGGATACGCCAACATATTCCAAGTATTTTGTTATCTGGGTAGTTTCTAAGATATTTTTTACATGTGATCCTGTAATTGGTCCTCGGATTCTTGGATTATTACAGATAAGAAAGAAGTTTGGCAACTTGGGTTATTTCTATATGACAGAAGTTTCCGTAGTGTTCCTTCGCAAGTTACGAGGAAAGTTTCATGAACAGTAAAACAGCTTTCTTTATCTGCTGAAAGGGCTAGAAATGAGGTTTGTGATTTGATGTAGATTGTTGGTATGGTGCTGGTGTTGAATTCTTGTTTGACAGCTGATATGTGGAATTTATAGATTTTTAATTCATTTTCAGAAATGTTTGGATCTGAAATAAGGACTAATTGATCTTTAATGGAAAAATGTCTGATTTTCAAAAATTGATTTATGGTTGTGAAATTTCGTTTTTGAGTTTGAAAGAAAAATCGTAATGAGGATTCGGAAAAAGGTGAAGGGTGACACAAACCGTTTTCACTGTAAGTCAATGCTTCTACTATATTTTCTAGAGGTCGAATATAGATTGAAAGATTCATGCAGTTCTACCAACCACTGAGCAGCCATTGCATGATATTTCTTATGGCTTTGTCATAAGCAGAACTAATCCAATCTTCTAATATAAGTATCTTCTTAATGCTTTCGGTGATATTCTGCGTAATCATTGAAAATGGGTTCGCAAAACCATACATGTTGTGGGCACTGTTTTCTCACAATATGGCACTATTACAAGAGTTCAGTTCGGATTTTCCATGACCATCATAATTTCGGATTTTCAAGTTTATTTTGAATTGGTCTCAGTTCGGATTTGCAAATTAAATTTTTCAAGTTTCGAACCAAGTTTCTACGTCAATGCGGTTCAATATGGAAAACATGGAGTGTAATCTAATTGGATTTCCAAATTCATTCTCAACCAGTTTTAGTTTGGATTTTCCATAACTGTCATCAATTTGGATTTCCAAGCTCATTTTGAATCGGTCTCAGTT